>SCLH01001061.1:210780-227098 GCA_004367855.1 Oikopleura vanhoeffeni | reverse complement strand
GACGCGTCGGCATAAATCGAGTCTACGAGTTAAAATTAGGCACTAATTATTCGGGTAACCCGTAACTCGCATAAATTTCAATTTGTAAAAAATCTAAATTTTAAATTTGAAGGAAATAGCCTACACTAAAAAGTTTGGCTGAAAATTGAATATTATACTAAACCAGTAAAGTTTGGATAACAATTAGATATGATACTAAACCAGTCAAGTTCATGCTCGATTTCATTTATTTCATATCAAAATTGAACCTAAAACGATTACATTTAATTTTTTCGGGCCATTTTTTTCTATTAAAATGAGTATAAAATAAAGTGAATATAATATCTAAGATGAATCCTTGATTACTAATGTACAAAGTGAGTTTTTAGCTTAAATTTACTGAACTTCGACCTCAATCAATGAGATATATATTGTCTCAAGACCATTTTACGAAAACTGTCTTTATATTTGAAAAATCTAGATTTCCGATTTTTGAGCGAATTAAATTTTCGACCAATAAATATTAAACCTAGTTCAACTTTTCGACACCCAACTAATCTATCAGATGATTTCAGAATATTCGTTACTTCTTCCATAATTTCATTCGATGAAGAAGTTTTACTTTTTGTAGAAGACGTACTTATCAGTCGTCTTCTTGCAGAGGTAGAATTGGACATTGATTTTGAAGGTCGGGTTCTCGGTGGGTGACTTGGCGGTTTCATAAGAGGTGTTCCCTCTCTAGAAACTTCAAGTCTCCCGGAATTAAGAGTGTCTCCGCAATCGTCAGGAGATAATCTTTTTATAGGACAGAATTGGGGGTGAATTGAAAAATCGAATTAAAATAATTGTTTGAAATAATATATAACAATTTGTAAAAAGTGAAGACTTTATTTAAAAAAAATAAAATATTGTATGTGTAGTAAATGTGAGAAGAGATCCACATATCATAATAATCTTAAAGTTCAAACGAAATTTTTATTTGTCGATATTTCAATGATGTTTCTTCAGGACACTAAAAAAATCAACAAGATGAACATAAAGTATATAATTTTTTACAGATTACCTTGAATATACGATAAATATACTACTTGTAATGAAAAATAAAACAAAACAGGTTGTTTTTGATATTGTAAAAATTTTAATGTTTTATAGAAATAATTCACCAAAAAATTCACAGATAAATGCCTTATTTTTAAATGAAAGCAACATCTGTGAAATTTTTGGTGCCTTATTTCTAAAAAACATTAAAATTTCTAAAATTTCAAAAACAACCTGTTTTGTTTTATTTTTCATTATAATTAGTATATTTATGTATATTCAAGGTAATTTGTGAAAACGTAAATACTTTCTGTTCATTTTGTTAGTGTTCTGAAGATGCATCATTGATGCGAAATATCGACGAATAAAAATTTCGTTTGAAATTTAAATTATTTTCAAAAATCTCAAAAAACGAATTATATCATGATTAGACCTGAACTAACGCAAAATTTCTCAACCCGCTTTGAGTGAAAGCTCTTGGTATAATCATTGATATTAATCTTATTCGTTTTTTTTCAAAATTAACACAAATACAATTTCCCAATTTTGAAGAAAAAAAAGAATAATAAAGAGTCAAAAATAAATTATCATACTGAGTATTTATGATATACAAACTACTACTGTCGTGTTTGTCTATAGGTTTGATTATATAGGTTTGATTATATAGTTAAAACATAATAGCTAAAAAAAAAAAATCATCGATACACGCTACATTATTATGGTGTTTGAAAAATTGGCCATTTTGTTTTTATGGACAAACACGACCTTTATAATAAGAGATAGGCGGAAATCAGCACTGCAGGAATAATAGAAATTTATGAAATATTTCATTTTTCGATTATATTTTCATTTTTGCATTAAACCGGTCGGTTTACGGTATAAAAAAATATAAAGTTTGTATTTATTGGAAATACGAATTTTTATTCAAAGTTCTATTTCCGCTTACACATTTTTCAAAGCAAATGATAGGAAAAAAAAATGTATACTTCATAAAAGTGTGTTAATACAGTTTTTTTTAATATTTGCTTCTAAATATAATTCACCCTGGCTTGAGTCGACAGAAGAATGGGCTGAATGCCTTCGAATTCGCTTAGTATTTCGTTCCTTGTAAAGTTTTGAAAGTTCTAGACCACGCTGAAGATCATGCAGACCCCGAGTGATTTGAGAATGAATTGATAATGCAACTTCGTTATCACCCGCTGCTATATTACTTTCTTCTTATCACGGTTTATTATATAAGTCTATGAAAACAATCATATCAAGTTTTAATGAGTTTCTCACAAAAAATGATATTGTTCAAAAATCAACATTAAAGTGTTGATTTGAGAATTATTTAAAAACAATTAGGAATATAATTTCCCCATCTGCTGAAAATTTAAAAAAAACCATTATAGAAATGATGAATTCCATGTGTGATCGGCCTGTGGCCGATTTCTATTTTTAGAAATTTGATAACTTGACAAAAATGAATAATATTTTATCCCCATTTAGTCTAGTGCATTTTCTGATAGCGTTAAAATACGAATTCAAATGATTTTCTTGATGATAAAGGTTTTACTACTTATTTACTACTTAGTACTTATTATTAGAGAGCTCATACCCGGATCTGTCTCATAGCACCGAACCCATCAAAAGTTACATTTAGTTTCATGATGTTATGATAATTTCAAAAAAGCCATTATGGTCCTGGACTTTAGACATCAAAGGTTCGTTATGAAACCACCAATTTTAATCGAGCGGTTACATCTTAAAACCGACGCGTTTTACTTTTTTTTAAACGCCAGCCCTGTTCTAACGGACAGCCTGAGATCTGAACATGCTGGAAGTATAGTTATATCTCATGCTCCGAAATTTTCAAAAAATGTATTTAAAACAGTTTTTTGTATGATCGACTGGCTCCGTGGATACTGGTTGGAAAGCCCGGTTTTTGAAAACCAAATTCGTATCATTTATTTTCAGTGAATGAGATTCAAAATTTTTTGATTTTTCTAACGCCCACTATTTAATGGTTATTTAAGAAAGTAATATGGAATTAGAATTAATTGTAATTTCGGTATATAGCTCACAAATCGACATAAAATTACATGTTAAAATTGACCTGTTTTCGGTGTATTGAGTACTTATACCTCATTCATTTGAGCACTGATATCAATTTTTTTTAAAAGGCATTTTTACAAATTTGTGTCCTGTTAATATGGCATTCGTTTTACCACCCATATCTGTTTGGTTCCTTCTTCTTGCCGAGACGTTTCAAAAGTTTCGGTTGCGTCCTGATTCGCCAGATTTCCCAATTTTTGATCAATTTTTATAAAAATTTTCTTATAGCTTACATAAAAAGAGAACCGATGCCGAAAAGAAAATAATAATTCTGATATGGTATTCTCAAAATACAGCACGATTTCGAAAAAAAATACTTAGAAAAAATCCAAATTTTTTGTTCGAAATTTATTTTTTTTATTTTTCTGGAATGAAATCGACAACACAATTGCGAATGCCGCAAAAATAAGCTTCGTAGCATGGGTAGATCTCGAGATATAGACCTCCGTCGGTTACCTCAAATTTCTCAATTTAAGAAAATTGTGGAAAATTTTTTTTCGAAAAATAATTTTTTTTAATTTTTCATACAATTTTTGAAATCTTTGGCTACCCAATGCAAGAAAAATTATGGTTTTTGATTCAGCAGTTCAAAAATGACTTAAAGAGAATTCGAAATTTCGGAAAAAAATTTTGTCCGAAATTTATTTTTCTGGAATGAAATCGACAACAAAATTTCGAATGCCGCAAGAATTAGCTTCGTAGCATGTGTGGATCTCGAGATATAGACCTCCGTCGGTTAACTCCTTAATATCACATGTAATATTACGTAAAAATACTCGATCTTGCTAATGAACACATTGTATTGAGACTCATAAAAAAGGGCCAGATCCGGGTTAACTCCTGGCTATTAGCCAGTGGCTAAGACCGTCAGCTAACGGTACTGTCCCAAGGAAACGGGTTACAGTAGGTGAGGGCAATAAGCACCACTTCTAACAATCATTTCTGACGCGAACTTTTTCTCCAGGCAAGTAGGGAAGAGCAAAATTCACAAAAATTATTAAGTTGATTCTTTTTTCTTTCAATTTTGGGATATTCCAAAAATAAAGCTTGAATCTCACAATAAATGCACAAAAACTAAAAAGTCGAAAGTAATTTAATTACAATATTGTACTTCAATTATTTACGAAATTAATAGTACGTTTATTTATATTCGAATTTAATTGTATTCATATTTATATTCGAAATCAAAAGGGATTTTAATCAGATGGAAATGCTATTTGGTCGACCAATTTGTACCACTCCGGCAATTTTCTATTGAAAACTCCTATTTTCAGAAAACTCAAAATAAAAACTGATCCTAGGTTAAAATGACCATACATGTAGTCAAATTTAATATAAGATGCGGCAATTCAATAGATGACCATCGTTGGTCTTTAAAATTTCTAGTCGGCTGACATATCGAAAATCCTGCCTATGCGTCGAATTTTATCACTACGTCACAAATAAAGAAATCCAGTGATTTCATTGGTCACTTCTCGAGAATCCAGTGATTTCATTGGTCACTTTCTATTCTTGTGACGCGTCATGACGTAGTGATAAATTTCGACGCATAGGCAGGATTTTCGATATACACCGTAGACTCAGTGGTAATAGGTCCGAGGGGCCCGACAATTATAGAGAGAGATGACCGCCTACGCATGGACCTGGTATCTCCCCGTAGTCTAACTACAAGAATGTACTGTAAGAAAAAAATCGTGAATTTTGATTAGTTCTAGATTTTTACCATAAGCAAACCGATGGCAAAAAAGTGTATCTAATGGTTTAAACGTACAGCTCTTGTCAGGTACTCCCAAGTTGGGATTCCCAACTGGCCAATCTAATTTTTTGTTCCGTAATTTTTCAATTTTTCTGATTATCGAAATAAATCAGAAAACTTTCGGTCTTTTTCTAAGCTCAGAGAAGCAGAGGCCGTTGATTAGAGCAGACAAAACAAATTCTTTCGCCCACACTATCTCTGCAAAATTATTTAGCCTCTAGATTATGTATTTTGACAGATATCGATACCTTTATTGTGCAACACAATTTGTACATGTTGTATTAAAACTTTAGACCGAAGATGCGTAAGCGAAACCTTGCAAAAATAAATTATTAATAAAAAAATGAATTAAATTAATAATTAAAAATAAATTAAATTAATAATAAAAAAAATAATTTATAATTAATTTTCTCAAAAAAACACTTTGGAATTCACCTTGTCGGCAATTTCTATATTTGAACTTAAAATATAGAAATTGCTGACAAGGTGAATTTCAATTTTGTGAGCATGATTTGAAATATCCCTTTATTGCCCTCTGCTAGTAAATAATACAAAATAAAAATTGGTCCGAATCAGACCATTGTTTCTATTTTTTCTCAGACCTTTCTTGCTATTTTTTAACAAAAACTAATAATTAAACAAGTTCAGTAATCTTAAAAAAAAACCTTGATCCTATAAAAACCAATTTTTAATGTTCATATTAATTAGATAATTGTGCTCAGTTTGAGCTATCTAAGAACTAAATCGGATGACTCGTTTTCAAATGACGCGTCGTTTTCTCATCCCCAAATTTTTGAGGGCCCAAATCTTTCACAGAGGGCAATAAAGGGATATGTGATACATTTTTTATTAATTTATTCTTCAATTTTCTCTCGTATTTATCGAGCTCACAGCCATCAAATTTTACATTTTTTTATGTGTTATAATTTATAACTTATAAACTAAATTCCATCATTGATCTCAAAAACAAACAAAAAATAATATTATTTCCAGTTTAACCGTAATAAGCGCTCAAATTAGCGTCCAAAAATGGGCTTTCGGAAGTAATTGCTTTTAAGTGTAAAGAGGGGTGAAAACCCCTTATTTTTTGTTATTAATTTTGTAATGACAAACCAAATCCTTTGATACTATCATTTTGAGATCTATCTGAATTTCTTCTTGATTTTTCTGAGTTTTCATCAATTTCACCTTTATTCGAAGCTACATCACCTGTAGAATCACTACTTTCCATGGCTTTTGGCAGACTTTTCCCATCAACAGGCGAGAGTATCAGCGATTTTTTCGTAACACTTTTTTCTCTATAGGAAATCCAGCATACCAAAGACCCTAAAATACACGTTCCTCCAATAAAGGTCCATTTGCATAACACAGGAAATTTTTCCCATTCATAAAGCCTCCTGAATCAGTGTTCAGTATCAAGATTCATTTTATTCTAGTACAGTCAGAGTTTTTTTAGATATCTCATTTTTCGCAGACGATGAAAATAACAAAATGGCGATTTAAATAATATTTCTACAGCATGTCACATTTTTGCTCACGATCTTAGTTTTTGCTTGAACCTGCGCCAATCAAAATGCTTGAATTCAAAAAGACGTAAGTCAATCAGGTTTCAGCAAAAAACTTTGATCGGGAGCAAAAATGTGACAAACATTGCATACGCCGTTAACGTGACAAAATCCACATACAAGCTTCGTGGTATTTTTGTAACGATAATGAAGTTGATAATATTTGAGAATATTAATTAAAATCATCATAAATCACATTTTCGTGTTCCTTTTAATTTTCCTATTTTTAGCCTATATGATTTACGCGGCCGGGCTATTTATATCTCATTTAATTTTAAAATTAAGCTTAAAGACGTTAAGACATATACAGTCAGTGTGTAAGGTAAACATCATTTTTAATTAAGGATGCAGTGAGTGACGCAGGGAAGGACATCCGAGCAGATTTTGAATATCGGATCGGAAATTTCGGGCCGCAAAATTTTTGAATATCGGATCGGATTGGACCCGAGTTCGACAAAATGTGATCGGATCGGAAGCACATTTCAAAATTTGCTGATCGGATCGGACCCGATTTGAAAAAAATGTGATCGGATCGGAAATTAACCGATGTGATCGGACCTGCTCGTTTTTTTTCGAGCAAATATTTTGGCTCGGACGCCCATCTCTGGGGTGACAACAATAGGCAACACTTTTGGGCACAAGCTACTGTGTTGCCTATTGCCGTCACACTGTATTCAATTTCTGAAAATACTTCAGTGCGCATCAATCATGCTTGAATCAAATTCATATAAAATGATTAATTCAGTTTGAATTATTCGATTATTATGTAAAAACATTTCCTTTGTGAATGGCTTCAGCCTCAGGATCCACAATAGCTTATTAATAAATTATTGTACAAATTCAGATCAAATATGTTAAACGTAATGACTATTAGTTACTATAATAATTTAAGGTTTTTCTGAAATTTTACAAATAAATCCGAAGGATAGTTAATACGTTACTAAGACTACAATACGTTACTAAAACTATGTTACTAATACGTGTACAAATACAGAGGAGTCGCAGTTATTCAAATGCGTGGGTGCTGGAACTATTATGAAACCAATTAGTAAATAACCTATTTGAATAGACGTTTATGATTTGTCGATACGAAATTTTGATTCGTGGGCGTTTTGACTTTAGTGCCAGGACTTTAAATTATCGTTGATGATTCGCTGACAAAATTTGTTGATTCTAGATTTCGGATGATTGCGCAAGAAGAGTATTTTGAAGAACAAACCTCAAATTGAGTGGGTTTTTCTCGGGAAATTGCGCACTTTAGGACGGTAATTATTTGTACAATAATTGTACTACAATTCCTATTTATTTTGTTATTTTTTCGGAAAAAAGAGTAAATAGTAATTCGTCGAAAATTTCAATTTTTCAAAATATTAAGAGAAAATTTTCTGAAGATTCTTTGAGCCCATCGTTTTCAATGCCAAATTACATTACTAACAAACAAAAGTTCTGTTTTATCTGGTTGAACTTAGAAAATTTTGCCGAAATAGCAATTTTCAGTAAAAGTGGGTTTTATTATAAAAGTTTTATAGCTTAAAATTTACTTATCTTTCACATAAACCCATTAAATATAGGATTTAAAAATGAAAAGTAATGCAAAACAATGGCAAAGAAACTTTTTAGAAAAGGTTGTCTTTAATAAAGACTCTTTATATTCGAAAAATCAAAATTTCATAATTTTCGAGGAAAAGAAATATTTTTTCTAGAACACTTTCCTGAATTGCGCGGGTATTCTTGCGGGACTTGTCAAAATCCTATGAGGCAGTATCCAAAAGCGCGAATGTTCAGACATTGTTCGTATCAATTTTCATTCTCTCTAATAGTAAAAATTAAGGATTTTTGGAAAGCTAATTCAATGCATGAGAGTACGGAGAGTATCACGCGAAAAAATCAATGGACCAATAAGATGCATCCTTAACCCGCGCAAACTCAGATTACAAATTCACATTTATTTTAAATAATTATTAAATTTATAAACTTTTGACATTCAAACTCTTCTATAGAGTCAAATTACGCATAATTATTTTAATTCATACTCTGGAAAAAAAAATTATTGTCCAAAAGTTTTTTTTAAAGGGAAAAAATCTAAACCTTTTTTTCTTTTATTTTAGAGGTTATGAAAATTTGAGAGGTGAAAATTAGAATAAAATATTAGAGAAAATGTTTTCGGTTCTGTCGGCATTGGAGAAAATTTCCACAGATCGGGAAGCTAAAAGAAGGTAATAATTCCCGATTAGAAATCGGAATATTCATAAAAAATTTTGAGTTGAATAAAAAATTATTGAATAAAAAATCTGCTTTTACGATCTGCTCCGATTCAAAATTTCAAGGGTTTCAAAAATCTGGCCTAAAATTTTTTCGATTTTTTCTCTGTTAATTTCTAAAATTATAAATTTCCAAATGTTTTCCTCAAAAATAAGCTTATCGTATTATACGATTCGTAAAAACTTCTTGGATAATTTTAGGCCTATTTTTCATGATTTTTATTTTGGGGTTTTAATTTTCGCCGTCGGCCTATTTATATCTTATTTAATTTTCAAAGTATGCTAAAACCGTTTATAAAAGTTTTCAGCTTATGAAAAAGGCAACACTTTTGTTCAAAAACTCGTTAGGTCTATTATTCAGGATTTAGGACAAACGATATTGAACCATAAAAATACGCACTATGTGATTTTTCGTAATTTACAACCTGAGTTCTACGTTTACGTCATTTTTCCAACGGGTAGACAAAAACGGTGTGGAGCAAAATACAGCGGGGTGCGCGTATAGGTGAAAGCCACGCAAAAACCTACGTAAGCCTCCGCAATCGCCCACGCATCTGAAAAAAACTTTTTCTCCCTGACGTCCGGCGTATAAGTGAAAGGCAAAAGATAGGGTTTTTTTCAAAACTTCTCAGGCAAAAAGATAGGCGTTTTCGAAAAAGCCAAAAGATAGGCTATTTGAGTGTTTTTATAAATAAAAAAAATATTTAATTAATTGTAGTTTAGCTATCAATTTTAATAATCTAGTACAGTTGATAGTACCATTTTTGTCAAATAATTTCCCATCAATTATTTCAAAGGCCATTTTTTCACGATAACAATTAATTTCTTTTGTTTGAAAATCAAAGTTGAGAGATCTTCTGGAAATATTCTCTGCTATAATAAGTGCATGCCAACCACACCTACACCATTTCTTTGTAGTGGTGTATTAATGACACAATTTAATTTCCAGTCTGGTCGATATAATTCTAATCCAAGAGCGGCAAAGTTCTCCAAATTAAGTATATGTAGTAAATATTTTTTTCCAGAATATTGAAATTCTCCGCATGGTACGAATCATAATATAATATTTCCTTTCTTTTCCAGAAAGCTACAGAAATCGTCCAGTGACTGTTGTTTATATTATGTGGAATTAAAACAATTTCATTCTCAAATATTCCAATTTTTCTGGCGTATTTCTAGCACTTTCAATTTCTCTGTGAGCGATAAGTGATAGTTTTTTTGAGTAGTACCTTTTTTTTCTTAAAAATCATTTTGGAACTAATTTTTAATAAAAAATGTATTTAATATATTTGGTTGAATAAAATTAAATAAATGCATTCTAGAAGCTAAATTAGAATTACTGCGTGAGTCAATCAAAAAAAGTAGTTTCTGAGGTTTTCAAAACGGTCACTTTTGCATTTGTGATGAAAAATTGAGCAAAAAATCAGCCTAAATTATTACTCTGACTACCCTTTAACTAAATATCAATTCTAGATCTTGTTTTTTATTGACCAATCAGAGCGTATCTTCCCAGACGTCCGGCGTATAGGTGAAATCTCGCGTATAGGTGAAGTAGGTGAAGGTTTTGAGCAAAAAAACTTTCACCTATACGCCGAACCGTGCTGTAAAGGATGGTATATTTTTCTACCAATCGGAACAAAAAATTGACGTGATCGAGAAAACTCAGGCTGTACCATATTTTTTTTGTAAATACGAAAATAAATAATTTTATTGCTGAAACCAAAACAAAAATTTCCAAATTAGTATTTTGAAGTTTCAAAATAGTAGCCACAGAAACGGGCCCTTTACTGGTACCGTTTTTTCGACAATGAGTATACTATTATATATCGATTACGGGGGCTCCTGGTCCTTTTTTATTAGATTTTTAGCCAAAATTTTCTATTTAATTCAGCTTTTGCTAACGAATCATCCGATTGAATCCTTAGATAGCTTAAACAGAGCACAAATATCTGGTAAATAATTAAATTTTATAAAATGGTCCGAATCCGACAATTGCCACCAATTTTTTTAAGAAAAACTAGTAATTTCACAATTTATGTAATCTAAGAAAAAAGATGAAATAAATTGATCCGATGAAATAATTCATTTTATTTTTCACAAGATATTTTTGTTCAGTTTGAGCTATCTAAGAATGTTATCGGATGAGTTGCTTTTAAAAGCAGAATTAAATAAAAAAATTGGCTTAAAAAGTAGTAAAAAAAGACCAGGAGCCCCCGTAATTAATATATATATTTTATAATGTGTTTCTTATTGAGTAAAATTCGATGGATTCCATGTTTTTCCTAAAAATTTGTAGATATTTTCTATAAAATCCGATCTGGAAATAAATATATTATCGGTATTTTTTAGGTTTTAACATATTTCGCAATAAAGCGAACATGTCAAAAACACAATTTATTAATTGATAAAAAATAATATGTTTTTACAAGTGTAAGAAACGTATAAATGAAAAAAATGACCAATTTTTGTTCTATTTTTCCGTCCTAATTGATACGTAATTTAAAATACAATACCATTTTCGCTTTTAATCATCAATTCAAAAAATATACGATTCTGAGTCAAAAAACACTAAAATATATCTATTTAGTCATAATGCTGATCTTAAAAAAGAAGTTTTATCAACTTTGACCCGTTTGAAGGACCCAGAAGAAAACCCCGAAAATGAACCCGAGCTGGATAAGTGCAATCGTCAAGCAACCATCGCCGTTCCTACCTTAGAATTGGCCTCAAAGTCAAAATCACCTAATATACAAGTTATCGCTATCGATACGCTTTGCAAGGAAAATATTCAAAATTTTGCATTATTTTTTGATGACTTAATAAAGTAGAGAGTGTAAGAAAAAATATTTTGAGGAAATTATTGAGGACTTTAAAATTTTCAACTTGGTCTAAGCAGACAAAGTGGTCCATACAAATGTAGCGGACAAAATGGGATTTACACGCCTGTCCGCTTTGACAAAACCAACAGTAGTTAAAGCATCCAATTTTGGGAAAATTTTCAGCTTAGTACATTAAATCATTTTGCATTTCAATTTTTTAACAAAAGCGTATGCAAAATAACTATATAATAACAAAAAGGACATCGGTTATATTTTTTTACACTTTTTAATATAAACAGCATTTTAAGCTGGAGTAAGCTAAAATGGCTTTAATTCATAGTTTTACCGGCGAAAAAGTTACTCTAATACCAAAAAATTCGTAAAAAAAGGTTCTCAAATAAAATTACCATTGCCAAAAGTTTTTGATGCCGCTTGAATCGAGAATATCGATACTTCATTTCGTGCAAATTTTGAATTTTCAAAAAGTTATTAGCCCATGGTCATTTCATAGGCAATGATCTTGATCCCGATCCTGAAAATCCGAATCGAAAAGAAATCGATCGTCTGCTAACCAGTATCGCCGACGCCTTTCAAGGAGTAAATACCGATGAAAATGTTCAGTTGCAAATCATAAAAGCTTTACTCACTGCAGTTTCTACAACTCATATTGAGGTTCACGAGACTACACTTTTAAATTCTGTCAGGACAATTTATAATATTCACTTGGCTTCAAAGTCGTTAGTTAATCAGACTACGGCAAGGGCTACCTTGACCCAAATTTTGTCGTTGGTGTTCTCAAGAATGGAAACGGCTGCCGAAAAAGAATCAGAATATGCACAGGTAATTTTTTGAGAGTAAGAAGTTTTTGAAGGAAATTTTAAAAAATTTATTTTTATGTATATTTTCTGAGAATACAGAAGAAAAAATGTTGATTATCAGTCTTTTTATTTTCATACCTTGGTAAGACAGTATTATCATGCAGTTTTCAAAAGTTATTTTTCACAAAACGGCCAAAAATACATGTTCAATGCCCTTAACTGACGCCTACACTTGTAAACGGTATTCCCTCTCATAACGCATGAGAGTCGAAGGTTTAACGATGTTTGCCTCCGGTTGGTTACGTAGGCGTCAGGGGTAGGCGAAATTGTCAAATGTACAACTCGAGAAGCTTAAAAAACGTTATAATACATATGTATATACATACACGTCTATACTGTATAGTCTATACATATATAATCCCGCATCACAGAAAATTCTGATTCGCGGAACCAGATCTATTTTTACTATACAGAGTAAACTTCGGGCATTAAAGGTTGGTGTAATTTGTTCTTCTCAAATACCTCAAGGGCATTGTACCTTGTCTTGAAAATCACATGGACAAAACGGCATAATCAAACATGTCCTTGTAGACAAGCTAGACAGTTACAAAATGTAGGCTAAAAAACGTATGGCGAATTCTAGGGCAAATTGAAGGATTTTTTAACGATAGTAACAGCTGTGGTCTGTTTTTTCAAGATGACTCGAAAAACAGACAAGTGTGTACTTATTGTATGGTTATTTCAAAAAGTTTGCAACGGTTCCTACATAAGGACGCACATTTTCTCAAAAAGTTTGTCAGGTCCTACATAAGGATGCATAACTTAATTCGAAAATAAATTAATTTTTCCCTATCAGTTTGCATTGCAACGACTAACTGAAATGGTAAAAGTCAGTTATGGTAGGTTGCGTCTCACGAGGACACTTAACTTTACAGGAATTTATCTCCTCGTGTGAAGCACCGAGTTATAAGTTATACAGTTACGATATCTTTTAATAAAAACATTTATCCAAAAAGTTATTTTATTCCTTTCCGTAACGGAAAGTTCACTCTCGCAAGTTCACACCTCAAGGCTACTACTTAATTTTATTATCCGAATTTAATCGTTTTTTTTATATTATACTGTGGTGTGCGTCTATAAGAACAATTTGGCCAAAACCTACGCATTTGGATTCTGGTCCGTCCCTTTATAAGGACAATATGGCAGAAAGATCCAAAAGACATATTTTTCCTAAAAATATCTGTAAAAAATAAGGACAATATGGTACCAATAGTTAAGGACAATATGACAAAATCTCAGCTGTCCTTATAGACGAAAACAACAGTTCCATGTTGCAACTTAAATAATTGTTATGTTTAGGTTTTTTTCAAAGCAGATTTTAATTTTCCGCTGAATTTTTCGACTCATAATTGCTTAGAGTTGAAAGATAAAGCCCGAGCAATAATAGTCGATGAATAATGATATAATTTTCGAATTATTTTATTTGTTCCCAAAATCTAAAAATACCGCCAATATATTTTTTAGTCCACATTGTCCACAAATAATTTAAAATATATTTGTGGTATTTTTTGAAGTTTTCAAACCCGCAATTAAATTATTCGTTGACTATTTTTTTGTTCGCTTACTTTGTGCTTCTGAGCAATTATGAGTCTGAAAAGCAAGGCTAAAATGAATATTTGCTTCCTGAAAAAAAATCTAATAATAACATTTACTTTTAAGGTACCATTTTTTTTAAAGTAACCACGGACATTCGGCATCATAGCGCTGATACATTACATGTATATCTAAGATTAGGATCCCCTGTTCCTTCGGTTTGCGTTCGTGTTTGACCTGCTTTTGACAAATGAGAGCACCGGATTTCAGTTTTTTGACCAATAAGAGCTTCGAAAAGAAGTTCAACCACGAACGCGAACCGAAGGAACTGGGGATCCCTATATTAGATATGGTTTCCGCGCTATAAGCCGAATGTCCGTGGTTACTTTAAAACAAGCTATATAACTACTGAAGTAAGACACTTATATAACATCAAAGTATTAATATTCGGCGGCGATATCTTTAGCATGGACGCCAATGCAAATATTTTGCTGCCTACTAAACGCACTATAATAAAGCAAAAACTTCTACGTAATATCCATGATAAAATATTTTCGGACCGTTTTATAAGTATAAGTTTTCAAATTAAAAAAAAATCTTTAAAATTAAAATTTTAATAAAAACTCGATTTTGAACAGTTAAAATTTCGCTGGAAATAAACCACTTAAACTTTTTCTTCAGGAAGAAGAAAAACTATTTGAAGACACTGTAGATGCCGCAGAAAGCTCAAGTTCCGTAGCAAAATATATTATAGAACTCACCGTATTACGAGCAACTCGCGAAAAGACAAATTTAGCGTCCTTACAAAAAGATGCTTTTTTGGTTTTCAGGTACATTCATGAACACATAAAAATATTGATGAAAAAACAACTTAATTTTAGGTCCCTTTGTAAATTATCAATGAAACCGTTGGCAGATGGTCCACCAGATCCGAGAAGTCCAGAATTGAGATCAAAAGTTCTGTCACTTCAGCTTATTTTATCAGTACTTCAAAATGCTGGGAGTGAATTCAGACGAAATTCGACATTTTTAAACGCCATAAAGTTAGGATGAAAATTTCAGTATTGAGTTTTTTCTAAATTGAGTCAATTTTCGGGCATATTTAAAAACCCTCGAAGATTTTTCAAGGTCTTCAAAAATGTTGTTACAATAAATGAGCGAGCCAGTTTTTAGGTACCAATTTAAAATATCTTGAATTAAAAATCTTAATTATCTTGTGATTAGCCTCCGATATTTCGAAATTTGGGTTCACAATATTAATTTCCGAACCATCATGACACTGTATAGTCGGATTTTTCGACTCCCTTTTAACCGGAAATTATTGGATTTTGGAAAAGGGCTAAACCATTTTTTTGTATTATAAAAAATCCAGCTCTACAGCTTCATGTTGTTAGAAAAGTTATATAATAGCTCAAAATGTCATAAATATCGTACGTGCCAGTCCGAGCTATATCACCGAGATAACAAATACTATCTTATATAAACGATAATCTTGAGAAGTTAAAACTATTTAAAATTATCGGACCAATAAGATATTATCAAAAACTTAAATCCTTGTTTTTGGTCTCTCAGCCTCCTCATTCAGTCAATTAAACGGTTTTGAATATCTTAAAACCTTCTATAGAAATTAAAAAAATAGAAACGGTGGTTTGCTAAAAATACCGCCGCCAAATATTTATATTTATCGATTTTTCATCCAAATTATAGCAATATTTATGTGTTGCACTCTCCAAAAATGGCAGTTTCAACCGTTCCTGAAGTTTTTGAACTATCATTAGCAATCTTTTTATCTCTCCTTGGCGGATTCAAAACGCATCTAAAAGCTCAAATCGAAGTATTTTTCAAAGAAATATTTTTATCAATCATCGAAAGTTCTTCAAGTACATTCGTACATAAAGGTAATGTTTTATAAATTTAGCCCGACAGATATATTTTCAATTTACACGGCCCAACCCTTATCGTTAAGTGATAAAAGGGTCGAAAAAAGTCCAAAAGATCATGAAAAAGAGTAAGTTTTGGACAAAAAAATTTCACCAAATTTCAAATTTTGTTATAAAATCGATAATAATTCTGTTGCACAAATCTAAAAATGGTGAAATAAAAAAATAATTTCGGGCGCATGGTGCGTAAATTATACCCTGATTTTATTAATCATAATTAAAAATGGTGAAAATTTGATTCGATAATAAAGTTCAGGAAATTGTCTTCGTAGCTCAATTTGAAAAATTTTAAGAAATTTTTTAATGATTTTTTAGACTTTCATTCTCTTCAATAGAAAACGGGCCAAATCGCTTCAGTTTTGATGATTCTAGTGATTTTTGAACAGTTACAGTATTTGTAAAACTCAAAAACTAAATGAGAAGATAAAATCAAGAAGCTGAAATATGCTTAA
>SCLH01001061.1:196592-210770 GCA_004367855.1 Oikopleura vanhoeffeni | reverse complement strand
CAAAAACACATTATTAATGTGATAAAAATAATATGTTGTTTACAGAGGTCAGAAAGAACCTATAAATGAATGACACAATGACCAATTTTTGTTCTATTTTTCCGTCCTATTGATACGTAATCTAAAATACAATAACCATTTTCGCTTTTAATCATCAATTCAAAAAATATACGATCTGAGTCAAAAACACTAAAATATATCTATTTAGTCATAATGCTGATCTAAAAAAGAAGTTTTATATCAACTTTAACCCGTTTGAAGGACCCAGAAGAAAACCCCGAAAATGAACCCGAGCTGGATAAGTGCAATCGTCAAGCAACCATCGCCGTTCCTACCTTAGAATTGGCGCCAAAGTCAAAATCACTAATATGAAGTTATACGCTATCGATACGCTTTGCAAGGAAAATATTCAAAATTTGCATTATTATTTGATGACTTAATAAAGTAGAGAGTGTAAGAAAAAATATTTTGAGGAAATTATTGAGGACTTTAAAATTTCAACTTGGTCTAAGCAGACAAAGTGGTCCATACAAATGTAGCGGACAAAATGGGATTTACACGCTGTCCGCTTTGACAAACCAACAGTAGTTAAAGCATCCAATTTTGGAAAATTTTCAGCTTAGTAACATTAAATCATTTTTGCATTTCAATTTTTTGACAAAGCGTATGCAAAATAACTATAATAATAACAAAAAGGACATCGGTTATATTTTTTTACACTTTTTAATATAAACAGCATTTTAAGCTGGAGTAAGCTAAAATGGCTTTAATTCATAGTTTACCGGGAAAAAGTTACTCTAATACAAAAAATTCGTAAAAAAAGGATTCTCAAATAAAATTACCATTGCCAAAAGTTTTTGATGCGCTTGAAATCGAGAATATCGATACTTCATTTCGTGCAATTTTGAATTTTCAAAAAGTTATTAGCCCATGGTCATTTCATAGGCAATGATCTTGATCCGATCCTGAAAATCCGAATCGAAAAGAAATCGATCGTCTGCTAACAGTATCGCCGACGCCTTTCAAGAGTAAATACCGATGAAAATGTTCAGTTGCAAATCATAAAAGCTTTACTCACCGCATTTCTACAATCTATATTGAGGTTCACGAGACTACACTTTTAAATTCTGTCAGGACAGATTTATAATATTCACTTGGCTTCAAAGTCGTTAGTTAATCAGACTACCGCAAGGGCTACCTTGACCCAAATTTGTCGTTGTGTTCTCAAGAATGGAAACGGCTGCCGAAAAAGAATCAGAATATGCACAGGTATTTTTTTGAGAGTAAGACAGGAAATTTTAAAAATTTATTTTTATGTATATTTCTGAAATACAGAAGAAAAAATGTTGATTATCAGTCTTTTTATTTTCATACCTTGGTTAAGACAGTATTATCATGCAGTTTTCAAAGTTATTTTCACAAAAACGGGCAAAAATACATGTTCAATGCCCTTAACTGACGCCTACACTTGTAACGACATTCCTCTCATAACGCAGATGAGAGTCTAAGGTTTAACGCTGTTTGCCTCCGGTTTGGTTTACGTAGGCGTCAGGGCTAGGCGAAATTATCAAATGTACACTCGAGAAGCTTAAAAACGTTTATATACATATGTATATACATACACGTCTATACTGTATAGATAACATATATAATCCCGCATCACAGAAAATTCTGATTCGCGGAACCAGATCTATTTTTACTATCCAGAGTAAACTTCGGGCATTAAAGGTTGTGTAATTTGTTCTTCTCAAATACCTCAAGGGGCATTGTACCTTGTCTTTGAAAATCACAATGGACAAACGGCTTAATCAAACATGTCCTTGTAGACAAGCTAGGACAGTACAAAATGTAGGCTAAAAACGTTATGGCGAATTCTAGGGGCAAATTGAATGATTTTTTATAACGATAGTAACAGCTGTGGTCTGTTTTTTTCAAGATGACTCGAAAAAACAGACAAGTGTGTCTTATTGCTGTTATTTTCAAAAAGTTTTGCAACGGTTCCTACAGTAAGGCGACATTTTCCAACAAGTTTTATCAGGTCCTACATAAGGATGCATACTTAATTCGAAAAATAAATTAATTTTTCCCTATCAGTTGTGCATTGCAACGACTAACTGAAATGGTAAAAGTCAGTTATGGTGGGGTGCGTCTCACGAGGACACTTAACTTTACAGGATTATTTCTCTCGTGTGAAGCACCGAGTTATAAAGTTATACAGTTACGATATCCCTTTAATAAAACATTTATCAAAAAGTTATTTTATTCCTTTCCGTAACGGAAAGTTCACTCTCGCAAGTCACACCTCAAGGCTACTACTTAATTTTATTTATCCGAATTTAATCGTTTTTTTTATATTATACTGTGGTGTGCGTCTATAAGAACAATTTGGCCAAAACCTACGCATTGGATTCTGTCCGTCCCTTTATTAGGACAATATGGCAGAAAGATCCAAAAGACATATTTTTCCTAAAAATATCTGTAAAAAATAAGGACAATATGGTACCAATAGTTAAGGACAATATGACAAAATCTCAGCTGTCCTTATAGACGAAAACAACAGTTCCATGTTGCAACTTAAATAATTGTTATGTTTAGGTTTTTTTTCAAAGCAGATTTTAATTTTCCGCTGAATTTGTCGACTCATAATGCTTAGAGTTGAAAGATAAAGCCCGAGCAATAATAGTCGATGAATAATGATATAATTTTTCGATTATTTTATTTGTTCCAAATCTAAAATACCGCAAATATATTTTTTAGTCCACCATTGTCCACAAATAATTTAAAAATATATTTGTTGGTATTTTTGAAGTTTTCAAAACCCGCAATTAAATTATTCGTTGACTATTTTTTTATTCGCTTACTTTGTGCTTCTGAGCATTATGAGTCAGAAAAGCAAGGCTAAAATTAATATTTGCTTCCTGAAAAAAAGTCTAATAATAACATTTACTTTTAAGGTACCATTTTTTTAAAGTAAACCACGGACATTCGGCATCATAGGCGCTGATACATTACATGTATATCTAAGATTAGGATCCCTGTTCCTTCGGTTTGCGTTCGTGTTTGACCTGCTCTTTGACAAATGAGAGCACGGATTTTTTTGACCAATAAGAGCTTCGAAAATAAGTTCAACCACGACGCGAACCGAAGGAACTGGGGATCCCTATATTAGTATGGTTTTCCGCGCTATAAGCCGAATGTCCTGTGTTACTTTAAAACAAGCTATATAACTGACTGAAGTAGACACTATATATAACATCAAGTATTAATATCGGCGGGCGATATCTTTAGCATGGACCCAATGCAAATATTTTGCTTCCTACTAAACGGACTATAATAAGAAAAACTTCTACGTATATCCATGATAAAAATATTTTCGGACCGTTATAAGTATAGTTTTCAAAATTACTGTCGATTTTGTCTAACGTTTATTGTAGATCTCCCGAAATTTTGTTGATTTCAAGATTAAATTTTAACAGTAGATACGGCTGTTCATGCTGAATTTGGCTTATGATTACAGCTCTCTAGCTCCATTATTTTTTGAGCAAAATTTGTCTTTTACGTCTAAGCGGACGTTTTTTTACGTCTAAGCGGACGTTTTTGAAATTTCAAAAACGTCCGCTTAGTACAAAATCGACAGTAAAAAAAATCTTTGAATTAAAATTTTAATAAGAACTCGATTTTGAACATTAAAATTTCGCGGATAAACCACTTAAACTTTTTTTTCAGGGAAGAGAAAAACTATTTGAAGACACTGTAGATGCCGCAGAAGCTCAAGTTCCGTAGCAAAAATATATTATAGAACTCACCGTATTACGAGCAACTCGCGAAAAGACAAATTAGCGTCCTTACAAAAGATGCTTTTTTGGGTTTTCAGGTACATTCATGAACACATAAAAATATTGATGAAAAAACACTTAATTTTAGGTCCTTTGTAAATTATCAATGAAACGTTGGCAGATGGTCCACCAGATCCGAGAAGTCCAGAATTGAGATCAAAAGTCTGTCACTTCAGCTTATTTATCAGTACTTCAAAATGCTGGAAGTGAATTCAGCGAAATTTCGACATTTTAAACGCCATAAAGTTAGGATGAAAATTTCAGTATTGAGTTTTTTTCTAAATTGAGTCAATTTTCGGGCATATTTAAAAACCCTCGAAGATTTTCAGGTCTTCAAAAATGTTGTTACAATAAATGAGCGAGCCAGTTTTTAGGTACCAATTTAAAATATCTTGAATTAAAATCTTAATTATCTTGTGATAAGCTCCGATATTTCGAAAATTTTGGGTCACAATATAATTTCCGAACCATATGACACTGTATGTCGGATTTTCTCGACTCCCTTTTAACCGGAAATTATTGGATTTTGGAAAAGGGCTAAACCATTTTTTTGTATTATAAAAAATCCAGCTCTACAGCTTCATGTTGTTAGAAAAGTTATATAATAGCTCAAAATGTCATAAATATCGTACGTGCCAGTTCCGAGCTATATCACCGAGATAAACAAATACTATCTTATATAAACGATAATCTTGAGAAGTTAAACTATTTAAAATTATCGGACAATAAGATATTATCAAAAACTTAAATCCTTGTTTTTGGTCTTCAGCCTCCTCATTCAGTCAATTAAACGGTTTTGAATATCTTAAAACCTTCTATAGAAATTAAAAAATTAGAAACGGTGGTTTGCTAAAAATACCGCCGCCAAAATATTTTATATTTATCGATTTTTCATCCAAATTATAGCAATATTTATGTGTTGCACTCTCCAAAAATGGAGTTTCAACCGTTCCTGAAGTTTTTGAATCATCATTAGCAATCTTTTTATCTCTCCTTGGCGGATTCAAAACGCATCTAAAAAGCTCAAATCGAAGTATTTTCATAAGAAATATTTTTATCAATCATCGAAAGTTCTTCAAGTACATTCGTACATAAAGGTAATTGTTTTATAAATTTAGCCCGACAGATATATTTTCAATTTACACGGCCCAACCCTTATCGTTTAAGTGATAAAAGGGTCGAAAAAAGGTCCAAAAGATCATTGAAAAAGAGTAAGTTTTGGACAAAAAAATTTCACCAAATTCAATTTTGTTATAAAATCGATTAATAATTCTGTTGCACAATCTAAAAATGGTGAAATAAAAAATAATTTCGGCGGGCGCATGGTGGTAAATTATACCCTGATTTTATTTAATCATAATTAAAATGGTGAAAATTTAGATTCGATAATAAGTTCAGGAAATTGTCTTCGTAGCTCATTTGAAAAATTTTAAGAAAATTTTTTAATGATTTTTTAGACTTTTCATTCTCTTCAATAGAAAACGGGCCAAATCGCTTCAGTTTTGATGATTCTAGTAATTTTTGAACAGTTACAGTATTTGGTAAAAACTCAAAAACTAATGAGAAGATAAAATGAAGAAGCTGAAATATGACTTAATAAGCTTTTAAAAAAAAAATTCCAAGCCATAATGAAAACGGTAACCAAAAAAATGGAACTAAATATATGGCATAAAAAGTAAAAAAAAATATTTTTTGCATTCTGACCAGTTAAATTGATATTTTGTGAAAAGGTTTTGAGCTTGTAAAATTTTGCATTTAATAAATAAAAATATAACTTCAAAATTAAGGGGGTGGAGGGGACGACCTTTTATAGCCGTTTGGACCATAGATTTGCAAAACTTTATATTTTTTCTAAGTAAAGGGACTATGAAAAACTAGTGGCTTTCACGGAAAATTCGTATCTCCTCTAAAAAAATTTTGATGACCAGTATCTATTTTGGACACCAGGGAGTTAAAATTTTAAAAAGTCATTTTTATGCTTAGCCAATTTTTTGTCTTAATTACCTTTAGGTTCCTAAAGGAACATTCTGGAAACAGAATTTTTTTATAATTTCCAACTTTTTTCTCGGCCAAATCCGGAGGTGACAGTCTAGTGCGCATTTATATATACTGCAAGAAACTCAGCGCAAGTGTAACAAATTCTCACTATCAATTTTTTTTTAATTATTATGTAGTTAATTATGTATGAGCTATTGGCACCTGCAATTTAATTCAATTTCTATGAAAATTGAGAGGTGATAGCTTTTAGAAAAGTGGTCGAAAAAGCAGTTATTTGGCGCTCTAGATTATTCTAGAGTAAAATTCGTAAATTTTTCACTATCAATTTTTTCTAAATTTGAAATCATTACGAAACTCAAATAATGGATACTGGCCAATGAAAAACCAGGGAGGAGATAGAATTTTGCGTTTTGAAATAAATAGCTCTCTAGCGCTAAATTATATGATCAGACAACAATTTTCTTAGTCTACGTCGACGTCAAATTGTTTGGGCATCAACAATTTTTTTTGTAATTTGCTTTTACCATGGTTAGTGTTTGTACAATCTGTACTCAAAGTCAAAATATGTTAAAATGGTCGCCCCCTCCACCTCCTTAAGGGGATTGTGGGTGCAGTAGTTATTTTGGACCACGGTCGCAAATTCGGTATTTTTTCAATTGCACNCAAACGTTATTTTTTAACTTCATCTTTTAAAAAATACTTAGAAAAATTGAGAAAATGCGAAAATTTCGAAAAAATGTCTCGATGATTGGGTTCGTAGTACACTTGATTATCACCCCGTATCAATTTGAAGCATGTTTAATGCCTCTAAGGCATTTATTTAATGAGAGTCGCATACCCCCTTAAAGTACACGTTGAAGTAGAGAAAAGCTATTTTTCGTCGAAATTAATGTAAAATATACTAAACGGAACTAAATAAATCTAATTGTACTCTATCCCATAAATTTGGGGTCAAATTGCGTCTTTTAAAAAAATACCAACAGCGTTTATTATGGCAAAATCAAGTTTGTGCTGTAAGAATTTCACAATTTGAGGTGGAGCTAGAGATATACACTTCAAGTTTAATTTTTTTTCGAATTAAACAATTTCGACAGCAAAGTCAAATCCAAAGTGAAAGGACCCAAAGACAAGATTCTTTGAAATGACCACACGAGAAGCTAAGGAACTGTAAAAGAGTTACAAAATGTCAAATAAGAAGAATTTTTTTAGATTTTTCATAATATTAAAATTTCAATTTTCGACGATGAGTCATTATATATTCTCTGAAACCGGAAGTTAACGACAGAATTTTTTGTTCAATTGATACTTTTTGGAGAAGAGTTCAAGAAAGCTGTGATCCAAGTTTTATCAAATTTAAAATTTCGAAACCATTCCGGCGAAGGGCTAAAATGTCAAAAAAAAATCATTTCCTTGCATTTTTTAAACTTAACAACTCTCCTGCGGTAAAAAACTATGAAAAAAACTTAACTCTATATGGGCCACAGAAATATTGTTCAAAAATAAGCCGTAAGAATTAACGTGGACTCAGAACCACATGGTTTTAAAAATGTTGGTTTTGACGGTCAATTTCTCAAAATAAATATAAATATTTTGGGAATAATTTTTATTATTTGAAAATTTTGAAGCTGCGGCTTTTCAAAAATGAAACAAAAGATAAATCGAATATGTAAATATCACAGTATTTGAGTCTTAAAATCGCCTTCGAAGTAGGATGTCCGAGGTTGTCCTCCATAATGTAAACTAGGGCACTCAACGGAAGTTTTGAGTTTAGGGCCACCAAGGTCTTATTATATTGGTNTCAAATTTGAGCAAACTTTATTTTTTTAAATTTATCTTTTTAAAAAATACTTTGAAAAATCGAAAAAATGCGAAAATTTTCGAAAAATTTTGATTAAATAAAGATTTAGCGACATTAACATACTTGAAATGATACGGGTGATAATTAAGCGTACTAAGAACCCAATCATAAAAAAAATTCGAATTTTCGCATTTTTTCAATTTTTTTTCAAGTATTTTAAAAAGATTGAAGTTAAAAAAATAACGTTTGCTCAAATTTGACCACTTAACACTTCAAAATATCGACTTGCATTAAACCAACTTTCTCATCAGTGTTTCACACTGGCTTTCTTTGAGCTAACTTTTCGAAAAAATCGAAGCACTTTCTTTTCGAATTTTTCGGAAAATGACCAAAAAAAATCATATTTCAAGTTCTAGCTTCGAAATTGTAAAAAAGCTCTCTATAATCTCTTTAAAATTTTCTGAGGAATACTTGATAAAAATTGAGTTATTTTGCAAACATATCCTCGGAGGAGATAGATTTTGAAGTCTGCAATTGTTAAAAAATTCGTCGGTTATTTTGGTATTCTAGAATTGTTCAGTCGCCGGATCGAAAAAAGCTCTCTATTAAAAATTTATATACTACCGTTACGTGATCTGTGGTAATTTGAGCTCAATTGGATATACCATCTGGAGGAGATAGATTTTTGAAATTTTTGAAAATGTCACCTTGTTACGATACTGTACCTATTGGTGGTAATGGTCAAAAATAATTTGTGATGTACTTTTTTGCAGATTAAGGATAGATCTACAAATTAGCATTTTCGTTTTTTCTCATGAACTGTTAGTTTCAGTATATTTTACTAGAAAATGTCAAATAGGAGTCGCATACCCCCTTAAGTTGAATTATTTTCCTAAGTCTATTATTCACTATTTCCAAAAAATTCTAAGAAATAGCTAAATAATAGACTTAGGAAATATGTGATTTTATTATTAGTTAGTTTTTTTCGAAAAGAGAAACTGGCGGGTGTATAACACCACCACGATAGCAGCGCAGCTGTTATAAACAATCTCAGGGAAAGACTTGGTTTTCAAAAGTTTAATCAGGTAAACGCCTGCCCAAAAATGAATAGTTTTAAGGGGGTTTCAGTTGATAGATATTTTTTTTTTTTCATTTGAGGCTAATATTGAAAAAAGTTTTGTGAAAAATTGCAAACGACCGACGAAAATATTCAGGGATAAACCAGAGCTTATAACAATATTTTGGCCAATGAACATTTTGCTGCTCAGGTTAGAGCCCACCGGAAGGCTTCACTCTGAATCGACGCCAAGATTTGGTATATTATCAACTTTGTTTTTCTTCGGTATTGTTTGAATGATTTTACCCAAAAAAAATGATAAAATGAAATATTTTCCTGGAAATAGTATAGAACATATATTTTTGGTGTTCCACCCATTTCATAATAATGTAGTGCAAAATAGTTTTCCTGTAAACAATGGTTTGTTTTTTAAACTTCTCCGTTTTGTTTTTGATCAAAAAGGTTGAAAAAACCAATCAAAATCAGGATTTCCTCAAAAGAGGCGGCATATGTAGTAGATGCTCAAAATGTCGCAGCTGCTCAAATACTGACTCCGACATATAATTATGTCACACAATACAAAACATTCAGAAAGCAACTTGTCTGCGGTCATAATATCAATATATTATATTGCCTTTCGTAGCCCACTTATTTCAACGTGAACTGTTCTAGACTATGTATTATTTATTATATGATTTAAAAAATCGTTGGTTTTTGAAACATTGATAGAAATAGAGAAAATTCGATTTTTAGAGAGCAAGGAAATGTGCTGTTCGAGACGTTTAGAAAAGTCTATTATTAATGAGTTTGGGAACCTAAAAAACTCCTGATAAACATTATTTTGCTATCGGGGGGGTAACCCACCGAAAAAAACGATTCGGAGGCAAAGAAAGTTTTTTTTTGGGCCATCTAGTGGTCAGAAAGTGAGATTCAAAACCCCTCATTTTCAGTATTAATTTCGTTTTTGAGCATAATCAGCTAATTTTTTAAGTTTCCTTCTGGCAAGAGGTCGACTCACATAAAAATTTGCTATTTTCTGAAATTTTTTTTTTTGAAAAATAAATTTTCGAAGAAATTTTCGTCATTTTGACAAAAAAATGCTAGGCGAACACTTTATAAGCTGAAAATATTTCGGCCAATACTTTTGAATACTTAATTTTATTTCATTTTATGCAGAATTCACAAAGCTTTCAAGTGCGCATAGTGAGAACCATGCGGAAGACTGCGGAAAAATTGTAAATGCCGATTTAATATTTTGACAGTCATTTTCCCTGGCCAAAAGCCAAAAAAACTAAAAAAAAAAAATATTTTCATTTAATTTTTCGTAGTTTTCTGTCCAGATATTTTTTTCCGTTTTGGTCTCATTATTTTAATTTAAAAATTAGAATTTGACCGCTGCGCACCCTACCCATTGGCCTTAGCTTTGTTCTCCAAGTGAAATTTTCAAAATCGAATGCATGCCTTACAACCCCACTAGCGGTCAAGAAAAGTCCTCGAGGTTTTAACCTCTTCATTATTATTTTGGTCGATTTGATCTTGTCCGCTTATTTATTTTTGGTCCCTTATAAACTGTTTATTTTTTGTAAAATTATTCTATCAGAGATTTTTGAACTCTCAAAACGGCAGTAAGTACTAAGTGGGATTAAAGTCTGAACTTGAGATTTAAGTTCCATTTTACAAAATTCAGCAATCGCACGCCTCCCCTGGGCGTTTGCGTATGATTTTTTTTATTTTTTGCGTTGGCGTTTATACACCCGCCAACAGAGTTTGAGGTGTGAGACAAAAGTTTTGGGCTCTACTGTGGTATTTTATTTAAGGGGGGTAGCAGCGATGTGGCAGATTGGTACATTTTTTCGGAGTGATTTATAAAAGAAATAAAGGTGAAAATTTTATTTTTATTTTTTATCTTCAATAAAAGTGTTCATTCTTTGCAAACGTTTATATTTTTAATTCCTCAACATACTTAACTCGTAGACTTTAGACATGAATCTGTACCCAGACTCGATTTCCCGCAACTAGTGACCATTCTATAGATCGAGTCATATAAGCAAAGTTTCATTATCAACATACATTTTTTCAATACATACTTCTTGTTTGAGTTAGACGGCAACTCCAATCAAAATCTAAAATTCAACCTAGCTTAAAATAATATTTTTGGTTAAAAAAAACAGTACTTACTTTTACCAACTTTATTCCTTAAATATACGGTCACGTGATCATTTTCGGGCTATGATGTGATGGAAAAATGTCTTAGAATTTTTTTCTGATCACGATGAAAGGTTTAATTTGTGATTTAAAAAATTTTGCAAAAATAAGTACTGTAATACAGTTAAAATTTTTCCAAAAAAAAAACGCACAAACGTCATTTTGTCTTTAAGTTAATCGATAACTTTATAACTGATCTTGCATTAATGTTTAGCATCGTAAAATGCGAGATGGTGAATGGTCACTACTTGCCGGAAATCGAGTCTACGAGTTAAGCAAGATATTAAAAATTTCAAAACAGTTCTAGAATTTGCTCGTGATGACAAATTTGTGCACATAGGAATTTGACAAAAATGTCATTTTAGCCGGTTAACTTGAGGCCATTTTTTAGCTTTGACGGATAAAAATACTAAAAATGAGAGCGGAATATTTGACCAAAACGGTTTAAAACGAAACTACAACAATTTCGATTTCAAATTTTACCTTATTTATAATTTATAGAACTATAACTTGAGAATTAGCAAAATATAAAAATTTAAGAAACAGTTTTAGAATCTGTTTGTAATGACAAATTTGGTGTTAATAGGAATTTGACCAAAAATGCTGTTTTAGCCGATAAAAAACCTCAAATACTAAAATTCTGAGATTTTTTAAATTCTAAAATTTCCCCTTTTTTCAAGCTGGGTAGACGTCTTTAACCGCGGTTGGTCATGGAATTGGTTCGAATTTTTGAATTTCGATTTTTTATAATGACCGCAATTTGTTTTTTTAAAAGAGTGCGTTCCTAACAACAAGGGTTTGTAAAATCAATATTTTTTTAGCTTTTTGTTCAAGTGGTTTATAAAAAGAATTTCCATTTGCAGAAACAAACACAAATACTATTTTTAAACTACTTGAACCAATAGACGAAATAAAATGATCGATTTTTCAAACAAACTTGCCTGAAACTCCGAGTTTTTTGTTCTTATTATTGGAAATACTAAGTATTTCTTGCAGTTATTTTTAAGTATTGTGCAAACCTGAGAAAAAAAAACATATTTTTGCCGAATTTTGAAGAAACCTAAACTTCAAGCACCTCGTAATCATAAACTAAACAAGCCACCAAAAATTTCTTCGGATATTTTCCTTTATTTTTAAAAATCCATTCATATCCCCAAGAATAAAAATAAATCTGTAATCACCTCGGTCAATTAAAATGTATTAAAAAAGGAGAAAATCGATTTTTTGTACCGGTACAAATACCAGTACGATCATGCTTCTGGGTACTTTTTTTTGAAAAATTTAGACAAATATCTCCTGGCTTTCAAAATATGAAACTCGAAGAACTGTTATTCAGCTCAACATAGATTCCCTTAACCCCTGTGAGCATATAAAAAAAAGTTCCACCAAGGTACCAGAGCCACAATTGTGGCTCCACTTTGAATGTTGTTCACAGAAAGCTTAAGGTAGTTGGAATTTTAATTTTGTCTGCATAAGGAAGTTGAAAAGTCATATTTTTGCATTCTACATTTCATATTCTAGAATTTTAATTTTGAGTTCTAGAAAAACTAGTGAGAAAAGCAAGGTGTATCATATCACGTGATACACAGTCACAGTTGTCTCTACAATTTTTATCTCTGTCGAAAACAATGCACAAGAATCTGGCCTACGTCATAGTTTTGTCCGTTTTGATTTTTATCTCATAAATCAAAAGTAATTTATAAATAAGTCAAAAATTTTGATTGAAAAATCATGATTTTTGATGAAAAATGTTTATTTTTCCCTATAAAAGCAGATNGCGGAACTTTTTTTATATCTCCTATTCACACTTTTGTTAATATCCCGGCCCTACTACTTAAAAACACACTACGTTTCCTAATCAGGGCCGGGATATCATCAAAAGTGTGAATAGGGGATATGCCCACAAGGGTTAAGGATACGGGCAGAGCCCCAAGGTCCACAATTTGCATTTTTTATCTCGTTTTTTTTGTAAACAGCGATTCAAATTCTCAGAAATTTCCAAAATTTGAAAAAAATGAAAGAAATATTTTCTCAAATCGCGATAAAAATAATTTTTTCATGACAAATGAAAATAAAAAGACTTTTTATCAACTTATTTTTGTCCATATTTTCAGAAAAAACATTTGAAAGATAATCTAAAAAATTTCATGTCCGAGTCTTTAAATGCGACCAGTACTCCCTTAAGGCAGTTGGAATTTAAATGTTTTTATGCATAAGGAATTGAAAGGTAATATTTCTGCATCCGACATTTTATATTGTTAAATTTTAATTTCAGTTCTAGAAAATATAGTGAGAAAAGCAAGGTATACCATATCACGTGATACACGGTCACAGTTGTCTTTAAAAGTTACATTGCTGTCGGAAACGATGCAAAAGTATCTAGTCTACATCACAGTTTTGTCTGATTCGATTAATATCTCATAAATCAAAAGTAATTTATAAATAAGTCAAAAAATTTGATGGAGAAATCATGATTTTTGATAAAAAATATTTATTTTTCTCTATAAAAGCAGATTATTAATTTTTTTATGTTATTTTCAAGTAAATATGGTAATAAAGTACAACTGTTGACAATTTTTGATTGCTCGAATTCACTTTTATAATAATTAAATTTTTTCATGGGATACTTGAATTTGAAAATTTAGAAATTTCATATCTAAAGAAAAATATCTGCCCCTAGATATCAATAAATTTTTATTTCAACTGTTATGCATGCACAAAACACTTTCCTAAAAACTGGCTTATCTCACATTTGTTTATGTCTAGTTCCGAATTAATTTTTCTGGAAGTGAAACATAGGCGAGATATCCTAATAAATCAACACCCCGTAATACTGGAACCGAACATTCGAGAAAATTTCAATTATTTTTTGGGGACCGAATCAAAATTCTTTATAATGTGTTTGAGAAAAAAGATTCTACGACCCCGTTTTTTGCCTTTTTTGCCTTTTTTGAATGATTTTAGGTATACTTGAGCCACAATTGTGGCTCTGTGCTCACAAGGGTTAATATATACAACTTTAGCTCTGAAGATGCATTAGCGAAACGTTGCAAAAGAAAAAAAAAATAAATATTTTAATACATACAGTATAAAATATACAGTGAAAATGTAGTTTAAAATTTTCTTTTATATCCTTTAACCAAAGGAACTCCATCTCAAAAACTTTTACTATCTTTATAGCGCGTGTTCGAATCCCACTAATGTTGTCTTAGTGATTGTCTTGAGTATGATTATAGGCAAGGGTGCTTGATATTTGGACCGCTAAAGTTGATCGGTGTGTGATC
>SCLH01001061.1:143784-183387 GCA_004367855.1 Oikopleura vanhoeffeni | reverse complement strand
AAATTCCTATCTCCTCTAAAAAAATTTTTGATGCCAGTATTTATTTTTGGTCATTTTGGACACAGGGAGGTAAGTTAAATTTTTTTAAAGTTCATTTATTGCTTAGCCAATTTTTTGTCTTGTAATTGACCTTTAGGTTCCTATGGACATTTCTGGAAACAGAATTTTTTCTTAATTTTCAACTGTTTTTCTCGGTCAATCCGGAGGTGACAGTCTAGTGCGCTTTATATATATTGCAAGAAACTCGCGCAAGTGTAACAAATTCTCACTATCAACTTTTTTAATATCTATTATGTTAGTTAATTATGTATGAGCTATTGGCACCTGCATTTAATTCATTTCTATGAAATGAGAGGTGATAGCCTTTTAGAAAGTGGTCGAAAAATCAGTTATTTGGCGCTCTGATTATTCTAGAGTAAAATTCGTAATTTTTTCACTTATCAATTTTTTCTAAAATTTGAATTCATTACGAAACTCAAATTAATGGATACTGGCAATGAAAAACCAGGGAGGAGATAGAATATTTGCGTTTTGAATAAATACTCTCTAGCGCTAATTATATGATTCAGACAACAATTTTTCTTTATCTACTGTCGACGTCAAATTGTTTGGGACGATCAATCTAATTTTTTTTGTAATTTGCTTTACCTGGTTTAGTGTTTGTTACAATCTGTTACTCAGTTCAAATATGTTTAAAAATTGGTTCGCCCTCCACCTCCTTAAGGGGATTGTGGGGTGCAGTAGTTTATTTTGGACACGGTCGCAAATTTTCGGTTTTTTTCAATTGCTCCTGACATCCAGCACCTCAGGATCGGTTTGCAAATTAAAAAAACACCTAATTATTTCTGAATAGTTTTTTCATGAACATTGAAAATCGCTTTTCTAATGAAATGCCCGAATAATGACAGATGATCAAAAACAAATAACCCTTGTTGAATACTTATTTCACGGAGATCCAGACCAAAATAAAATTGTAAAACTTTTGACCAATATTCTAAGAAATTCAAAAAATATCATTTCGGCTTGCATTAAAACTGGGAAATAATTTTCTAGATATGGATCATTTCAGATACAAAAAAAATCAACTTGGCAAAAGAAAAATTTACGTTAAATGAAAGTATTTCAATATGGATAGTTGTTCAGTTTATTGCGCCTTTTCAATATTTCAAATTTTTAGGCCTAATTATCAATTGTAATATGGGCGCGCATTTAATCAGCATGAATAGTGATTGCGAGAAATATAAAAAAATTTATTAAAATTTCCTGTTTCAAAAAGTTTAATCAGATAATAGAGAAGAATTTATGAAAGAGAAAGAATCGCATGTACCGTTCGTGAGGTTCTTTTTGTTAAATAATCTACATTTCGGCATATATTTAACTATAGCAAGGATTTTTCAAAATAATTTCTTACGGCGATTAAGATGAATTTATAAATATTCTGGTTTGCAATTGTGGGAATTTTTTTTGACCAATAATGATCGGCATTTATGTGATTTTTGTGGATACGTGGATATGACAGTATTACTTCAATGAAAAGAAAATACAGCATTAGGTTTTTATGCTTAAGGTTGATGTTGATTTAATATTTCTAAATGAATCAAATTTTTGAAATCAAAATGGAAATCAAATTGCTGGGGGAAAAATAAGCCCTTTTTTAAAACTCAAATATCTTTTGTGAGAATTGAGTGAACGTTTTATTTTTTCAATTGATATTGTAGTCCGTAACCTTGAGAAGTTCAAAAATTGATTCATTTTTTAGAAAAATATTATTCACATCAACTTTGAATGCATTTAAACTAATTGCTTGGTATTTCTTTCCATGAAGTCTACCGTCATATCCAGTATTCCAAATCAATATGCCGATATTATTGATCAGAAAAAATATTCTCCACCAATTGCAACCAGCATTTTTTAATTCATTTATTTCGCCGAAATTATTTTTGAAATAATTCCTTGCTATAGTTAAATATAGCAAAATGTAAATTATTTTTACAAAAAAAGTATACCTCACGAAACGGTTACATGCGCATTATCTTTTCTCTTTTTCAATTAAATTCTTCTCTTGATCTTATTAAACTTTTGAACCAAGGAAATTTTAATAATTTTTTTTTTTTATAGTTTCTCGCAATCACTACTTCATGACTGATTTAATTGCGCGCCATTATTTACATTGATTAAGGCTAACAATTGAAATATGAAAAGGCGCAAAAATCTGAACAACTATCATATTGATAATTAACTTTCATTTAGATACTTTTTCTTGCGAGTTGATTTTTTTGTATCTGAAAATGTACATATCTAGAATATTTTCCGTTTTTTGCAAGTCCGAAACGATATTTTTTGAATTTTCTAGAATATTTGTCAAAGTTTCCATTTTATTTTGGTCTGAATCTCGTGAAATGATCCACTAATGGGTCATTTTGTTTTTGATCATCTGTCATTATCGTGCATTTTCAGTTAGCAAGCGATTTCAATGTTCTAGAAAAAAAATATCCAGAAATTAATTTTTGGTTACTGTTTTTTTTAATTGCAAACGATTCCCGGGTGCTTGGATGGTCAGGTGCAAAAACAGCGAATTTGCGACCGTGGGTCGAAATAACTACTGCACCCACATCCCTTAAGGGTTATCTGTTCCTACGATTTTTCTCAGTTATTGTGTTATAAAAAATGCACAAAATCAGTTTGTTTATGTTTTTGAACGCATAAACAACCAATGACAACAAAAAAAATTTTTCGAAAATTTTTGCGTTTTTTCGATTTTTTTCAGGTAGTTTTTATGAGCGAAACAGCAGATTGGACTTTCGACCACAGACGACCGTATTGAGATATCACCAAAACAGGTCTTTTTTGCATTTCAAATTGGGGAAACTAAAAAAGCTTAGGCCAAAAAATTTTTTTTTTTTAATTTTTAGAAAAAATTTTGCAAATTCGAGATTTTAAAAGTTGCGGAAATGACCCAATATGTGGTATTCATACGAAACTAAGAAGAAATTCTAGATAATGGGCTGGAAAATAAAATTCCAAAAATTAGTTTTCTTAAATTTTCATTATGGACAAAGTGGTTAAAAAAGGGTTCAATCTGCCGCGTTCTAAAATTAAAAAACTACCTAAGTTTATTTTTCCTCAAAAATTATGTTCAAAATACGTTTGTGTCAAATGACCATAAACTCGAATTATCGGGTTGACGTAAGCCAACTTTCCTCTTCAGTGTTTCCCCAGCTTTCTTTTGAGCCTACTTTCGAAAAAATCGAAGCACATTTTTTTTTTCTGGAAATTTTTTCACTTGACCTTATAATTCATTTTTTTTGTTTTGGGACCGAAATTTGACAAAAACCCACCTTCAAAGTTTCTGTTTGTTTAGAGCTAGCTTTTGAGAAATTTGAGTAAATTTTTGATTTAACCTAGGAGGAGATAGATTTTCCGATGAAAAAGCCAAAAACCGGTATCTGGACCGGTTTTTTTACGTATTCTAGAATATAATATAGCACTTTTATCGACCCAAAAGGCTCACTACTAGTTTTGTATACTAATTATACAGGTTATGTTAAAAATTGGGTTTATTTCAAAATAAACCTGGGAGGAAGATAGATTTTCCGTTTTGCTTTAGGTGGCTCTTGGTGCCGCTTATGTGTGAAGGTGTGCTGGTCACACAAAAAGTTTTTGCAAATTTTTTTCGCAAGTTAAAGGCTAGTTCTACCAAACTGTCTAATCTGAATAATATCTTTGAAAGCCCTGTTTCGCTAATATTTTATCGGAAATATGTCATTTAGGGACGGATTACCCTTAGGGGTTGGTCGTCAAAAGAGGCTCTAGAAACAAATTTTCCCAATTTTATTTTAATGTTTTTTTTAAAATATAGACGACTGCGAGTATAGGGGTAGTCTTTTTATTTAATAAATGGTCCGGAAAGCACTTTTTGAGGGGTCTTTCAAAAATATTTTTGTATGAAATTAAGTTTTGAAATTTTAGCATTATTGGGAAATATTAAAACACGATTTATAAAAAACTGAGAAAGAAATTTGGACAAACTCTCAATTACTGATCTAACGGCCTATTTCAAGCTGACATTCATAGAAGTTTCGATGTGTAAACTTTTCAAATCCAGGTTGAGGAGATACATTTTTTGAAAAATAATTTCGTCAGTTTTGTAAGCACCCACGTTTCTGATCGGACGATGCTATCTGTCACATTTGATATTTTTTTAGGATGCAAGATTTTTTGTTCAATATATCAGAAAGAGGTAATATTTACCAAACGATTTTGTATTTTTGCGTCAATTGGCCCATCGAAAACTTTGTTTTTTGCTTAAAGTTGGCATTGGATGTTTTTTCCAGAACATTTTACTATTTTGTGATATTTTTGTGTGTAGGCGCAGCTATTGTGTTTGGTTTATAACTGGGCCTTATGAGTAGGCGCATTGTAAACACACAACTAGGGGAAACCCCTGATGCTATTGTACATTTAAACGTTTCACAACTCCCTAGATAACCATCAAAAACTTCGGGGGATGTGAATTAAGAGGCGGAGAATAATAATTCGATACGGGTCGAATGGTTCTCGAATGTTAATCTGGTTCAAATTTGCCAACGTGGTCGACGTTTTTAGGTGCTTATCCTAACTGTTTATATCTCCACACATATACTATTTCTGTTAATTTACCCTAAGAATCACGAATAATATAGTCTCCAGCTTAGCACACTTCTACCTATAATATATTTTCTATATTAAAAACCGTAATTTTAGAACACATTAGGATTATTTTTCAATTACATTAAATTATGGGCCTTTTAATTTAAAAAATACCTTCAACCGAAACAATTGGCCCTGTTTTTCTGAACTAACAAATGGGCCTTCAAACGCCTATCCACTTAGACCATTAGGTGCGTCAAAGTCGTCTGGATTTTTTTTGTATTGTGAGCTCTTAGCGCCATTTTTCGATTTTTAGGATTTAGCAACAAAGGTCTAATGCTATTTTTTTGACCCTCGCTTAGGCAGAGGACCACAGTACGGATACTTGTCAACCATTTTGGATCGGGATACATCCCGTACCTACCGTTTATTACATCGACCGATTTGCATTTTTTATTCGCCCGCCTAAAATTGCATAAAAACAAAGCAATTTGGTCTTAGTGCCGAAAAATTTCCCCCGCCTAAATTTATATTCACCTGAGTGATTTGTCCCCTTTCTTGAAGATAAAATATTCTAATTCCGATATTTTTTCGTTTTAAAAATTAACATAAAATTAACCTGAGATTTAGCTCTTGTTGGAGCTTTGGCTCGTTATTTGTGCTGATTCCCAGTCGGTGGTCGACCTCTATGTTGAATTATTGATTTGCGATATAATGCGTGCCAAATATTTGAGCCGCCTGACCGGAAACTTAGCCCGATTGGTTCAAGCGAGGACACAGAAAACCGTAAGATTTAGAAGAAGAATCTGTAATAGGATGAAAGCGCTAGATGCTTGGTTTCGATGCTGAATGTTATGGTAGACATGGTTCAGAGAATTGTATTGATCCGCATCTGGACGAATTGGCAATATGGGGAAAGAATATAGAAAATGGGTTAGGTAGAGTCGAACAGTTTACTGAAGAGCAAAAATAGGTCTTCATCATTTTTCGCAAAATATTTTATTATTGATTGCCAAAAATTTTCTAAAGCTTATTTTCCTCCAGGAAAATATTGCAGCGAACATGGGGGGCAATATTGGCAAATCTCATTATTTTATATGAGACCTTGTCTTCAGCGTGATCATGTATTTCGCTTTAAATTTTCTGTTTTATCTTTAAAACTTTGATAAACACAATGCTTGAAATTTTCTTTATAAAACACTGTTTCTTCGGAAAATTCCATAAAACACATTTCTTTCAGGAATTTTTTACCGCAGAGCAAAAAAGGTCTTCATTTGATTACTCGTTCCAGATCTTTGGCTTATTTTTTAGCTCCCCCCCCCTGTATTTTAAAATTTTTGGAGCATTTTTGAAAGTTAGGGACAAATATGGCACAAAAATCTCAGCTGTCCCTATAGAACAAACACCCATCAATCAATTTATTTAAAAACTGCAAGTCAGTAAAAATTGTTTTATTCAATGTAGGTAATATAACCCCATATTCAGCAACAGTTTTTGAGGCCTGTTTTTATTATATGATCCGAATGGTGTCATTTTCACTTTTTTTTCATTGGTGTTCACAATTCCATTTTTCTTTATTAATTTTTGATAAAATTATATATTTTTATTGGTTCAAAAGAAGGATCAATTAACTTATCGATGAACTGGCGTTTCTGGAGTCACCTTCTATTCGGGACTCTGGGGTATCGTCAAAGTGAAACCGAAATGACTGGAACAACTAGAAAATTAAAGTCCAAAAACTAAACTCGAAGCTGCTATTGCATTATTTAATAAGAAGCCTAAAAGGGAATGAAAGCATTAGAGAATGGAAATCTATACCAGTATGTTTTAAAGGTCAGTTCGACTAGAAACTAAAAATTACAAATTATTATTAAAAGAAAAATTTCAATTTTGCTTATTTTTCAATTTCTGAGGGCCGTATCAAAGCCAAATTTAAAAAAATGCACGAACTATTTTTTTTTACTAAAGTTTTGGGTCGGCCATTTTCCATCAACCAAGCATTTTTTAAGGGTAGTTTTCATTAATAGTGAAAGCGATAAATACCGACAGCCTTCAAATTTTGAAATTTTTACCAGCCAAAAATGTTTTAACTATGTAGCAGTTGTTTTAAGGGGGTTGCATAACCCGGAAGATTGAAGTCAATGTAACTTTTACGAAAATATAGTTAGTTTATTTTTTGTGCTTATATCGTTAGCTCAACAGAATATATATGATCCAGCTTCATTCAAATTATTTTGTATCTATTTTTAGGGAAAGATTTAGTCAAGTTTTCATCTTTAAATCGGAAAAATTTTGAAAAATCAACAGCATTATTTGAAAATTTTCCCCGCATTTTTGTCCAAAATTTTTCTGTTTTGATAAACTGAAATCTGTGGGTTAAAAACCAAAATAGCAACTTTAACTTTTTTCATGGTTTCCTACATGATTTTCTGGACCGCTGTTTGAAAAATTTCATAAATTTTTATTTTTTTATTGACTTTTTTAGAAAATTAAGAAAATTTTCTCTCCATATAAAATCAGGCAGCAATCACATATTAAATGGTTCTGGTCATTATTAAATTGCCGGTATGTCAACTAATCGGTTAGGTCGCGTTTATCATTTTGATGAAACTGTTGATGAAATTTTTACACTTATGACTGTACACTCGATTTATACTTTAGTGCTATTCGGCACTTGAAATCTTTAGAACATTTGATGGTTGTGAAAAATTCCATAAAATTGTGGGTTTGTAGTGGGCGTCATTTTTTTTGATAGTTCAGGACATTTTTTAATATCAAAACGCATTTAAGGTCAATTTTTGTATCTTCAAAAAAAGGTGTTTTTCTCTAATTTTTGCAATTTTTACCCTTTTTCATGGAAAAAAAACTTTGATATTTAAGAAATTTTCGACTGTGCAGGAGTAATTAGAATTACTAATCAGACGGAGTCACCGAAATTTAAATGAAGTTTTTTAATATTCGTCTTTAAAAAAATTTCTATAGGTCGGGTTAAGTTTGAAATGGAATGTTTTACAGTGAAAATTGGGTTTTTTTATATTTTTTTAACTATCGTTAGTTATTTCATTAGTTAATTATGTTTAGAAAATAAAAATGTGACGTTTGTAAGAATGAACACTTTTATTAAAGATAAAAGTAAAAAATAAATTTCCAATTTTTTTTTCTTTCATATATTTGCTCTGAAAATTGTACCATCTGCTGGCTTATGCCACCCCTTAAACTAACTTGTCTTGTAAAATTTAGTATTTTCTTATTTATATGTTATTTTCCTAAACGGTGGCGGTTAGCTCTAGCCTTTTTTAAATTTTGAAATTGCTATGCTGATTATAACAAACTACGCAAACAATTTCGAAATGTTTTTTGCTTTTTTTGAATAAAAAAATCCTTCTACCGCCGCCTGTCAGAAAATAATTATTAAACAGTATATGTTCCAATCTCGTACGAGGCTCCTAAATTTTGCATTTTTTTTCGCTTTCACTTATTATACAGGCAACCTAAAAAGGGGTGTTGGTAACGGCAAATACCGACGCTGAAGGTTTTTATCGTTACAAATCAACATATAAGTATATGGAGGTATTCTAAATTTATAGTTTATACGTTTTAAGGAATTGTAGCCATAGACCGATAAAAACTTAAATTTCGTTTTGTTGGGCAAAATCTTCAGTTTTTGCCCAGCATGTTTCTGAAAACGAAATTAAGATCAGGTCTAAGGGACAAATTAGGAAATTTCCAATTGACCCTGTAAATGTAAGCGAACAAACCCACGTATAATACTTCGTGAATTAACTTTTTTTTTTGCCAAAATTTTGAATGTATTTTCATCATGTAGTTTAGAAAATTAAACCAATATATTTTTAGGAAACTTCTCAGTTTTTACTTGCGAGGAAGAGCGCCTTCGACCAGAGGCTATTGGTGAGCTTCTCGGCGAAGGTTGGACCGTGATTCAATCGGCCCTAATGCACGCTTACGTCGATATGTCGATTTTGGGAAATTTGGGTTTGTAGGAGCCATACGAAATTTCTTAACGGTTTTTCGTCTTCCTGGTGAGGCCAAAAATTGATAGACTAATGGAAAAATTTTGCGGCTAGTAATGTTTTCGTGCAATCCAGGAAAATGCACTTTTGCTTCAGCTGATGCTGCCTATGTTTTGGCATTATTCGATTCATTATGTTGACTACGGGATCTTCATTCAGCAAACGTTAAAAAGAGATGCAGGTAATTTTTTGACGCAGAAAACAGAATTATACATTATGTGTCCCAAAAAATAGAGACTAGAATGTTTTTGAAACATTTATTGGGATTTTTTAAATAAAAATTTCTTATGTAACTGGGAACGGCAAAACTTTTGTGCCAAACATTTTCTTAAATAATGTTGAAATTGTAGCCTTCAAAAATTCTTACGTTCTGTAAAAAAAATTGTCAGCATTGCTTTAAAATAATAAACCGTCTTTGTAGAATTGCCTATGTTACATTAGGCTATGTTTGAGCGTAATGGACCATAGGCTATGGTGGACCAGGTGCCATAGGGTTAGGCCTGGGGGATTTTCATTTTTCAATTTGATATTATAAATACGTTCATTTATCTAATACGTTATCAACCCTTATAAGAAGAATTGACTTTAAAATCTAAGACCAGCCACTAGGTGCGAAAATAGAGTTCTTAAAATAAAAAATCCGTTATTTTATTGGAAAAGTACTATAGTATGGCCAATGGCAAAACCCAGGGAACGTTCTCGCCATGTTATCAAGACGCGCGAAATAAAAAAATAACTTGAAAAAGGTATATCTTATTTTTTGTGGGTTTGCAAGCGGACGCTCCCAAATCTAGAAAACTGAAATTTATTAAAACGTATTGCAAACTTGGGCGCGAACCTCAATGACATGTTCCAAATTCTGGAATGATTCGCACTTTCAACAAAGCGCTCGTATGAAGTTTTGAATAACTAATTAAACAGCTTTAGCATTAATGTTAAAATTTGGGTTTATTTCGAAATACCTTGGGAGGGATTATATTTCCGTTTTTGTGCTTAGGTCCTCTTGTGTCCGTTATGTGTTGAGGAGTGTATGCATACAAAAAATTTTGGCATATTTTATTTCTCAAGTTGAAGGGCTAGTTCTACCAAAGTGGTCTAAATCTGAATTAATGTGTTAATTTTGATAATTCCTTTGAAGCCCTGCTGGCTTAATGTTTCATCGAGAATATGTCTTCAATTAGGAACCAACCATACGGTATGGTCCATCCCTTACCTCGAGGGCATATAGCCTTTTGAAAGACTGAAGCCACTTTAAATCAGCCAAAATGATTCGCAGAAACTTCTCTTCAATACATTCTTAAAATTCAACAAAGTTAATCTTAAAAATTTTTTCGGATACTAGGTTTCAATATTTTCTGACGAGTTGATTGAAGGCCGATTTTTCGCATTAAGTTTTTACTTCCGGAAAAATACTTTTTATCCAAATTGAATTTAAAATTTAAAAGAAGCAGTTTTTAGGAAAGTTGTTTTTGAGTACAATTTGAAAAAAAAAAATAAGCCGTCTTGGACATTATTGGAGCAAACATTTTTTTCTGGGATTTGAATATTTTCAAAATACCTTTATTTTCGATATCAGTATGGATAAAATGATTGTTTTGAAAAATATATAATTTTGTGAAATCATGCCAGGTTGGTACTTTATACCATATTTGCCCTTAATTATTTGTCATATTAATCAAATGATTTCATTCAACTCGAGAATAACTAACAATTTTTTCCTAAAAAACGTGATTTTTTCATAAATATTATATTTGAGCTTTATTTAGAAATATTGACCATGAGTTAGTATCACGTGCGGTTAATTAACCTTTGCTTTTCAAACGTTTTTTTTTAGAATTAACATAAATTTCTGAATATGAAAATTTAACTCTTTAACTTGATCATAAGGCAAAATTGAAGTGTTATAGGTTTCTGTAACAACGCTCAAATTATAGCCTCACTTGAAGGATTATAGTGCCTCGGCGGAACTTTTTTGTATATGCTTCGGCGGGTTAAGGGTTCCGCGCTCCAACATTTTCTGCAGTTATTTGTCATAAAAAAATGCACCAAATCAATTTGTTATTTGTTTTTGACGCATAAAACAACCAATTTGGAACAAAAATAATTTTTTCCGAAATTTTGGGGTTTTTCGATTTATTTCTAAGTATTTTTTTCTCAAAATTTTGTTCAAAAATAACGTTTGTGTCAATTTGACACTTAAAACTTCACAATATCGGGTTGACGTAAGCAACTTTTCTCTTTCAGTGCTTCTCCAGCTTTCTTTTGAGCCTACTTTCGAAAAAATCGAAGCACATTTTTTTTCGGAATTTTTCCCACGTGACCTTGAAAAATTTTCATGTTTGAGTTTGGGATCAAAATTGAAAAAAAAACGCGCTCCTTCAGAAGTTTCTATTTTGTTTCGAGCTACCGTTTGCTTATCTGGAGGAGTATAGATTTTCCCGCATGAACAAAGTTCCAAAAAACGGTGGTTTATGCACTGTATTTCTAAAAAAAACTATAGCACTTATCGACCAAAAGCGGCTCCTCAGAAGTTTTAAATACTAATTTATACAGGTTTGTTAAATTTAGGTTTATTTCGAATAAAACCTCAGAGGAGATAGATTTTCCGTTTTGGCTTAGGTCTCCTTATGTGTCTGGAGTGTATGCCATTGCAAAAAGTTTTGACACATGTTTACTTCAAGATGAAGGCTAGTTTACAAACTGGCTAATTCTGAATAATATCCTTGAGCCCGGTGTTTGGCTAATATTTTATCGAGAATTATGTCAAATTTAGGGACGGGGATTACCTTAAGCTTGAGATTTTGTCTTGAATACTTTTCGAAAAATCAAAATTTTCAAGCTTTACACGATCACAAATTTTAGAAGTAAATTTGTACTCTTCATGTCTCCTATCAAAGTTTTTCAATAGCACCAAACGAATTCGGAGTATAACTTATGGAATGATATTATTACTATAGACATTTCTAGCGGCTAGAAAGCAATTTGTTTTCTTATTTTCAACATGTCCTAAAACTTTTAAAATACCTTTATATTTGGACAATGCTTTGATGAATAGTTTAACGTCAAGCTACTGTCGTATGTGTCTAAGCGGACGTTTTAGTGTCTTTTTTCGTTTTAGACCAAATACGACAGTACTATTTTCATTGAAAGTGTTAAGCAAATGGGGTAAACACGTTAAAAACTTAACAAAAACAAAGGTCTGATAGTTTGATCGAGTGCGCATAATTGGAAAATTTATTATGATTGAAGCAATTGCGAGTTATTGACCACTCATTATTTATATCCACATTTTCAATTTATAATATTTTATACATTAGTGGATATAATCATCAAATTAACAAATTTGATTAGTGGCCATAAACCTTTGAATTTGTCAATTTTCCATCATCACCAGGTTATATTTAAAATTTTGATTAATTGTCTTACTTGCTTGCGCACTCAATTTAACTTAATTTTCAAAGTTGTAGTGTATAGTAGGAACCGGAATTGTAATTTGCGATTTTCGTTTTCTTTGGAGTCGATTTACCCTAGACCTATTTTTGTCAAAATTAAGGAAAGTATTATGAAATTATTTTCCTATTGGCCGGTCCCTATAGGGGGCGGTCCACATATGTATAAGTTATGAGTTACTTATGAGTCTATGAACTTATGATCATATGCAAAAATACATATTCATCGACGGGCGGTATTTTTAGGATGGACAATTATTTTATTATTATTGCATAAAAAACGAAGAATTTTCACCATTTTTATTGTATTTAAACGTAACACTTTATTAATTAAGAAGTTTTTCAAAAATATTTTGAGGAAATAACTCATATTTTCAAAGTTTTGAGAAAAAGATTCATATTATATTATTTCGAGACTTCCTGGTCAGTTTTTTACTAGATTTTTTAGCACAACATTTTATATACTTTGTATTTTGAAAATTAACAATACGATTTACATTCTCAGATAGCTCAAACGAGCGCAAATATCTTAATTGAATATAAATAAATGGTCCGAATCTTGACCATTGTTTCTAATGTTTTTAGAAAAACTAATAATTAAGCAATTTCAGTAATTCTTCAGAAAACATATTAAAATATGGTCCGGATGAACCAATTTTTTATTTTATTATTCACAAGATATTTGTGCTCCAGTTTGAGCTATCTAAGGATGTAATCACATCGAGTTGTTTGTCAAAGCCGAATTTATTAAAAAATTTGCTAAAAATCTACGTAAATAAGCGACAGGACAGTCTCGTAATCCTATATTATACGCATAATTATAACATAAAATTTATAACAATTTTTTCTCGTTGTATATGCAAATTTTTTAAAATTAAAACAAAGTTTACATGGCTCAAAATCATTTTAATCACTAAGCTTTACAAAATGACTCTGTATATGAACGAAATTATTATTCTAGTCGAGAACGTTATATTAAAATATGAAACGAGGAATAAATAATGATTCCGATCTTCCTCAGAGTTATTTGACAGACATTATAACGAGATCACAAAGCTGAACCACTTTCCGCTAAAACGACAGCAAATCACCAAATTCGGCCGGAAGTCCCGAAATATAACTGAGAAGGACAGAAAAAGTTATCTGAAAGATAAAAAAAATTTAAGAAAATGAGGGGAAGTTTTATAGCGGTTTCAGCGAAAGGATTAGAGGATTAATCTGTTATCTTGTCTTTATTTTAAAGAGTTAAAAATTCAGTACTTTTGGGTGCGTTCTATTTGAAGGTCAATTATGGACAAAATATTGCCACACCTACGCTTTTGTTTTGGGGGTGTCCAAATATGGAGCGAGAAGGAAAAATATGCCTTTTTCTCATAAAAATTATAAGATGAGGAGCCAAAAAGGTCTGCATATTTTTCAGAAATTTTATAAAAACACTGTTTTCAGAGAATTTTGTTTCGGCTCGGCTCTCGAAAATGACTGTGATTTTTGGTCTAGCGGACAGAGAACCTTTACGCATTTTTCTGAAAACCCAAAAAGTGTGAGTCTAATAAGCGGACAAACTCGGATTTTACTATATAATTAAATGACCATAAGATTGTAGGCGGACAATACCAGATTTTCCAAAGTGTTCCGTTAGGTGTTTAATTTTTTTTAGATTTGGACTATAGTATTACTTCTATTATAGATATCTATATATCTATATACAATATTTTGAACAAAACGGTGATGGCAACTGAATTTTTTTTCGAGCTACGTATATTAAGCAGTATATCTAGCCTCTTACGGAATTGTTGCTTTTTTGGAAATTTCAGATTATTTTAGGAGAATTTTGGTATGAAATGAGAACCCCATGGCAACATATATTGGCTGACGTAGAATTTTTATTCCGCGTTTTCCGGCAAATTAAATTTTGAATTTGCTGCGTTTGTGGAGGATTATCTAGCAAGATTTCGAAGATTCCGGTTTTCACCAAAGTTCTCTGACTTGGACCAACTTGGCATGTAGACTAATTATGGTACCAGGAGTTCGTAATTTGCTATCAGATTTCATAAATGACGTCATTTTCTCTATCTTCTAATATAGTCTCCTAATTGACTCATAATGTTATTTATAGTGGTATTCTGGTATCAGATTTGAACTCCCCGTTTTGAAAAATAACCCCTAGTCCGCGTCTTTATTAAGTTACCCTTGTTTGCTATAAGTTATGAAGCGTTTCTATGACGTGATCTAAAGTGACCCCAAATTACTTACAATGACGTCAACGATGAAAATCTGATATCAGATTCAAAGTTATGGTGCCGTAATTATTCTACATGCCAGTTTGGGCCCAGATCAGAGAACTTTAGGAAAACGTATTCTCGAAATTCTGCTATAATTTCTTCACCCACGCAGAAATTTAATCTGCTGGAATACGCGGAATAAATTCTAGTCGCTGATGTACGGTTTCATGGGCTTTCCAATATACCTGAACGCGGCGAAAAACTGACGGTGACTTAAAAAACCACCTAATAGAATATAACAGAGTCGAGTTTTTATCCAAAAACTCGCTAGAATTTTTTTTTATATAAGTTCAAATTTTAACAGTAGATGCGGCTGTTCATGCTGAAATTTGGCTTATAATACCGCTCTCTAGCTCCATTATTCGATTTTTGAGACCAAATTTGTCTATGTGCGTCTAAGCGGACGTTTTTTTTGTGCGTCTAAGCGGACGTTTTGAAAATTTCAAAACGTCAGCTTAGACAAATACGACAGTAATTGTTCCGTTCAAGCCCCAAATTTCTGAGTGTGATAATTTATAACTGTTAAATATTGTGACGACACTTATAGGGGGTAGGTGTCGTAATTTTTGAGCCCCTTATAAAATTAATTTATTGATACATTAATCGGTTATGACTAAGTTTTGAACCAAGGAATCTCAGGTCCATGGTGGCAATTAATTTTTTTTCAAAACCCATCAAGAACAAAAAATCTAGAATTTTCAAACTTCGAATATCTCTTTTTCTTTAAACGGCAATAACCGGTATTCCACCATGATATGAAAATTTTTTATTGTGATAATGACCACCGCAAAACGATGCATTGAATTATAAAATTATCGCGAAATATCTAATGAAATTTTGAAATCATTTTTTAAGCAGATGTTAAACCGTAATTATCCAAATTTAGACGCTGGATTGTTACCTTTGATTAGCTGTAAGCAGACTTTTTGATCAGTGAATCGTCAAGCTTTACAATGTTGTGTACTTCTTTGCCATTCAGACGAACTTTTTTTTCGAACTTTTATTTTCGGTTATTCATTAATAATTTTCTAGAATTTGTATTATCAAAAAATTCCTCCACTCACTTATTAACCGCATTATATTTATTACCTTAGTCAAAAATCGGCTTTCATTCTAAATTCGTCTAAAGAATAAGTTTGAAGTTCGAAAACTGGAAAAATCGGCGTTAAGTGAAATTCTAGAATAAAAAAGTCAAAATCTGAAAAATTCCTTCTCATCACTATTTGTTCTCATGTTATTCGCTACTCTTGTGTTAATTTAGACGCTTTGTATTGTGGGTCAAAGAGAAGATAGATTTTTAAAAAAAACGTTTAGTGCTCTAAGCATAGACTCACCACCTGGTTGGTGTGATGTACATGATTGACTTTGAGATGTGTAATCGTTAAGACAGAAGGTAGATACAAACGAGTATTGCCTCAGATTTTTCAAACTGCCTCAGTTTGTTCGAGCGTTGATTGAAAGGTACGATTAAAGCGACACCTACCCCTTAAGTAAAACTTTCATGATTCGTGTTGTTAAACGCAAAAATATTCAAAGGTTTTATCGAATAAAACTTTTTCTAATTAAATATAAAAGGCGGGTGACAGCTGGTTTGTCTCTTGAAAGTTTGAATTAGCGGTAGGCCACTTTTGATAAAATAATATTTGCACATACCATGTTTATTAATTTATGTTTTAGTAGAAATTAATATGTAAGGACAACTTATATTTCATTGCTTCATGCTGTAGGGTTTCCGGACCGGGAAAATTTTTGACCTATAACGACTGAATTCACTAAAACAAAATAAAAATTCTAACTGATAGAATCTTGAAAAAACTAAACAATTGTCGAAAAAAAATTTGTCACTGAGAATTGGCGTGGGTTAATTGGTTTTTAATGTTTAATTGCGATTTTCATATTGGCAACCTTGCGCAATTCTATGATTATTTTATCATAAAAAATTGAGCTAATTTAGACGTAGCAGAGACAAAAAAGTCACGTTGGGTTACGTTGCGCGACATATTTCATCTCAAACTACACTTTTTTCGCCTACGCATTTTACGATACTGAATTTTTTCCTAACTGACCAAATTATTTTTTTTTCAAAATTTTCTAAAACTGTTTTATTCTATCTAACCCTTGTTGCGCAGTCCCGCTCTTGCCTTTTTTAATTGAAAAAAATCAATATTTTTGCCGTTTTTATCGAGTTTGAAGACAGAAAAAGGCCCCAATTTTTTTTTTATCATTTTGGTCATTTTATTTAGTAACGATAACCTGTGTGACTCACACAGTGTGAGGTCAAAGAACAATCACGAAAACTTTTAGTTTGGCCCATGGTTCTCCCGGTCCGAACCCTATTCATGTGACATGATTGACGCAAATTTTGAAAATATTAAAAGAACCGATTTCACCTACACCAAAAACTCAAAAGAAATGGCTATTATCGTGATATAATAATTTTTATCAAAAAACACGATAATAGCCATTTCTTTCGAGGTCCTGGTGTTGTTGAAATTGTTTCGTTTTTTAATTTTTTCGAAATTTGCGTCAAAAATGTAACATGATGCATGAAATTATGTTGTCTTTACAATTAACTTGAACTAAAAACTAATACCTAATGTACCTAATATATATGGTAAAGTCCCGCAAGTTTGTTTAAATCGTGGTTGGCAACATTTTTTCTTGAATTCAACCGGAAACATCAGATTTCATTTTTGAATAAAATTTCGAACTCCTCAATCTTTGTAATGTTTCGTAATTTGAAAAATTCTGGTGTGACCCAAACTTTCAAAAATAAAATCTGCTGAAATTTAAGAAAAAAGTGTGAACCTGCCGCGATTGAAACAATCATGCCTCATCCTGTTTTATATGAAAAAGTTTTATTGCCATACATGCCATTTTTTATGTAGTTACTGATGTTTATGTCTATAAGGACAATAAGGGGGAAATTTGGCCAAAACCTATGCTCTTTTGATTTGTCCGTCGTTCTATAAGGACAATTTGCGAGAAAAATCTACAGGGTATATTTTGGCGAAGAGCAGAAAAAAAGTTTTCAGATCATATGGAAAATTATTCCTGCTGCGCCTTTCTGTGCAAGCGTCATGTTTTGCACAGAAAGGTGCAGCAGGGCTAATTTTCGATATAACGGCTATTTTCAAAAAATAGATATAAAACACCTGGTTCAGAAAAATATGACTGAAAAAAGTGGGAAAATTAGATACGGACAATTTAAGAAAATTAGATAAGGACAAGTTAAGAAAATTAACTAAGGGCAATTTGGAATAGTATCACCTTCCATATAGACAAAAACCACAGTACCGTTTTTTAAATATGTTTCGAAATTTGCGTCAATCATGTTACATGAAGCATAAAATTGAGTTGTCCTTACACTTAACTTTTACTGAAAAATAACATATATATGAAATTTTTTTTTATCAATGAATGATCATAAAATTCATAATGTTATATAAATTCCATCACGATTTTCAATACCTACATTGTAACTTCGTTACAAATTACTTCGTAATACTTAATTATGTCTATTAAATGGTTATTTCATCGATCATTTCCATATATATATACAAATATGATGTTAAAACTAGTTTGTGTCCATCCTAGAAAATTCTACGAACCGTGAAACAAATGTTTTTCTTTGAATAAGTCACCCTTCCAATGATGCAACACTTTTGGCAAAAAGCTAGTGTGTTGCCTATCGCCACCATCCACTCTAAAAGCTGTCATTCAGTCGCATGATAATAATTATACTGTATAATTAGTGTCGGAACCGCAAACCAAACAGAACATTTTAATGTGGCTAAGCGGACGTTGTTCAATTTTTCTATTTATGATTAAACATAATTTCGAAGACCATAATAATATAGGGAAAAGTTTCAAAAATTTTCATTAAAAACTGACAATAATAAATATTCACTGTTTTACTCAAATTTATATTTTTAATTATGATACAGTCAAACATCTCAAATTTAACCTCCTCGCAGCACTCATGGAATCAGTGAGTAATGTCACAACTGCATTCATCTCCACCACTCATTCTGAACATGTTCGCCCAATGTTTAAATTAGTATGGCGTCCAGCTCTTGCCGCCTTTTCTTTTTTACTTCAATATGAAGACCAAAAAGAAATAATAGGCCTTGTTCTCGACGGAGTTAGGTGTGCCGTGCGCCTCAGTGGGATTTTTACTCTTGAATTGGAAAGAGATTCGTTTGTGTCATTGTTGGCAAGATTTTCGCTACTTCAGGCCACATCAGGGGTAGAAGAAATGCGAACTAAAAATATTGATGCGATAAAAACGCTTATAACAGTAGCTTATACAGGTAAAACTTTAAACAAAACGACAAGAAATATTCCTCTTTTTGTCAATAATAATGACTTTGAAATATGACTCCTTTCGTCAGAATGTTTTTAGAAATTATACTCCTTTCCTTACAAATGTTTTTTGGAAAATGACTCCTTTTCTCATATCAGTCTTGAAAAATCTGTGATGGCTCAAAATCTCAGCTCAAAATAATCTTTTCAAATTAGAGTCATATAACAGAAGATTAGACCAAATAAATATTTTACAACCGGTAACATAATTAAGCTGGTATAACAAATAAAACCCCTCAAAAAATTTTACTCACTATCAATATCTTAAAATTAGATATTATATAATCGTATCTCAAATCTTTATCCGAATTGGAGTCATATAACAATTATTTTATGTAAGCGAGAAATACCGTCGCCTTTTTTCATATCTATCAAATTCTAAAATTAAGATGGAAACTACCTTGGAAGTGCATGGGGTGAAGTATTGCGATGTATTTCTCAATTGGAAATGTTGCAATTAATAGGTAGTGGCCATAAAGATGGTACGCCAAAGAAACGGCCAAATGGGCCGGACAAAAATGCAGATTTACAAAAATCCTTGGCCGAAACGTCTATACAATCTGTTGTTGTCGCTGTTGATAGAATCTTTGCAGAGTCAAGCAAATTAAATGGTAAATTAAAAAATATATTTGTACTGTCAACAACAAAATTCAAAATAATATTTTAATTTTCAGATATCGTTGTAGAGTCTACAATAGAGTAGATCATACCTGCACAGATCAAGCAATATCCATGTGAAAAAAATTTACAAGACCAAAAAGTTTGGTAGTAAAAAATTACTGCGGTTTCTATGCAATTTTACACAAGAATTTTCCGTGCTAAATATACTTCTTTAAAATTAACTACAATGGAGTTTTTTTGAAATATGACTCCTGTCCTCAATTTTTTTTGTAAATTTGACTCCTTTCTTAAAAATGTTTTTCTGAAGTATGATTTCTTCATTATAAGAATTTTGAAATATGACTCCACTCCCCAAAATATTTTTTTCAAATATGACTTCCGAAAAATAAAAATATTGGCACCAAATGGCCCACACAGTTTTCCAAAAGTATAAATTTGAGGTTTCACGAATTTTATGTTGACTCCCAAAAATGTGGGGAGAAGTTTAGTCCTTTTAAAATTAGGGTCAAATAACAAACATATTTGTAGGTGATGCTATCGTTGATTTTACCCGTTCTTTATGCCTTGTCAGTCACGATGAACTCAAAGCTAGTCCTTCTCGAATGTATTCATTAACAAAATTAGTCGAAATTTCGTATTACAACTTGGGTCGTATTCGTTTACAATGGAGTCGTGTTTGGTCAGTTTTGGGAGAACATTTTACAAAATCAGGATGCTCAAATGATGATGCTATTGCTGCATTCGCTCTAGATTCACTCAGACAGTTGTCTATTAAATATCTCGAAAAGGGAGAATTGCCCAATTATAAATTTCAAAATGATTTTCTCAGACCATTTGAGACGATAATGAAGCGGACTAATTCCCTTGCAAATCAGGTAAAAATATTTTCACCCTTTTGTAACCCTTAAAAAGATTATTCTCACAGCAAAAAATGTAATATAAACCCCTGAAAACATAATTGTAAAATACAACTGTAATTTGACCCCCCGCCTAAAAATATAATTGTAAAAATTAAAAAGGATGTAATTTTACCTCGCTAGAAGTTTCATATGACCCAAATTTCATTGCCAAATACTTTTCTTTTAAAACTTCCAAGGCAGGTTTATTTTCTCGTCCACAGGTCGCCTGACATCACAGATGAACAAACTATTATTCTAGAATGTTTACACGTAAAATAGAAAGTATAAATAAATATTTTTTTAAGGATCTTGTTCTCCGCTGTATAGCTCAATTAGTGGATTCAAATCAGGCTAATATTCGATCTGGTTGGAAAAATGTTTTTGGTGTTTTGGGTATTGCAGCAGGATCAAACAGGGAAGCTATTGTTGAGGTAAGTATTTTTTTTGAATTATTTTCACGTTTCTATAGATATCTATATTTTTTTAAAGTCATTTTTTGAAAATGAATATAAACGTAAAAAAACAATAGATTTTCAGTATACAATTAATACAGTAGAACTTACCAGAAGTGCTTGATGTTATTGAATGTTTTGAGTATCGTAGGTGACAGGCAGACCTGAATATCTATTTTATGGCCTACGATACCAAAAAATTTCGATAAAATCAAGCACTTTCAGTTAAAATTTACTGCCATCTGTAAAAATGATAATTAATTGGCTCAATCGTTTTCACTGCTATTATGTTACATAACGCAGTGATAGTTTCAAATTGTCAGATAATATTTTCTGCCATGCGTTGAAAAGTCATTAATTTCGCTCCAGCGATTTTTATGTAATTCTTTTTAAATTTTATGTAAACATCTCTTCAGGATGCCAAGAAGTACCCTTATTTACTTTCTAATATTTATTTTTGCAGAAATTTCGAACAAATATGTTTTAAGGGGTGGTCGAGGCAATCTGGACCTTTTAAACTGCGCTCAAGAATAAACGGAGAACAGTAGTACTTCATTATACTTTGTATGCAAAGACAAGGTTTTGATGAATCTTTGAGATTAAAAAAAAAATTCCATGTTTGGAATAGGCTGTTGAACTCTAGAAAAGTGCCAAAAATTATTCTTATAATTTTTTGTCAGCCTTCGTCCATGACCCAATTTTTACGATTTTTCACGATGATCATTTAATCACGTGGAAATCGACGTTCGGGCCCGGAATTTTGATTTTTTTCTAGGTGGCGCTAAATCGCAAAAATGATCATGAATGCTGTGAAAAAATTAAAAAAAAAATGATCATTTTTGCGATTTAGCGCTACCTAGGAAAAAAATCTAAATTCGGGCCCGAACGTCGATTCCCACGTAATAAAATGATCATTCGTGAAAAATCGTAAAAATTGGGTCATGGACGAAGGCTGACAAAAATTTTTAAGATTAATTTTGACATTTTCTAGAGTTGGACAGCCTATTCAAACATGGAAATAATATTTTTTTAATCTCAAAGATCATCAAAACCTTGTCTTTGCATACAAAGTATAATGAAGTTACTATGTTTCCGTTTATTCTTGAGGCGCAGTTTAAAAGGTCAGATTGCCTCGACCACCACCTTAAGAATAATAAAATCTCAGATTTTCAATATTGTGAAAATGACTTGATATAAGTAGGGTGCGCGGCGAAAATTATATCATGTTTTTGTAAAACAAACTTGTAATTGAAGTTAGAATTTTAAAATGTTTTTTCAGAAACCAAAATAATTCTACGAAATCTATAAAACGTTTTTTGAAGTTATTGTCTGCAATTTTGCATTTCAGGGCTTTCATAACTATAAGCAGATGTTAAAAACATCTCCAAAAACTGGTACCAGTTTAGAAGCAAGTACTGTACCGTATTTGAAAGTTTCGTTTCCATAAAAATCGTGTGCCCGTAAATATGTTGCGTGTCCATAAAAATTTGTGTTTTAGTACAAAACTTTATGCGCGTCCAAAGATTTTAGGCTTGTTTGTGTAAAATATGTTTAGCTTGCTTTCACAAGTGCTTCATCAATCGCTTCAAATACAATCGTCTCAAACTGGTCCGTTTTGGCGCCCTATTTACAAGACTGTGTAAAATGTCTTTCCGAATTCGCCTGTAATCCACAATTCCCAGATACTTCTATGGAAGCTATCAGACTGATCAGAATCGTAGCTAATCACATTGCCACAAATCAAGCTGCTTTTGAAACACTTTCTGGAGATGATGTTTCTAATATTCCATTGGCGGATAGAGTCTGGTTAAGAGGGTGGTTCCCGCTAATGTTTGAACTCTCGGCGGTTATAAGGTAAAACAATGTCGTGATTATGTTTCACGCTTATTTTGTATTTGGTAAAATTTATGTTCACTTTCGGTGGTTTAATTCATTCGAAATTGTAAATTATTAATTGATTATTAATTTTTCCTAAACTTCATATTTGAAAAATAGGTGAAGGTATTCTAGTCGTTTTTCAAGAGTGTCCAACTTAAGGGGCTCTGTTCTGAGAGAACCAGACTAGATAGCGACAAACGGTTTTTTGCATCTGAATCTTGACCGAATATATTTTTTCCGGTGATTACCGGTTCACCGGTAATTTGCAAAAAAATCGTTTTTTTGGTAATTTTGAGAAATTTCGACTGATTCCGGGTCACGTGATCAACCTAGGAAGCCAAAATTTTTTTCTAACGTATGTTTTTCCTAGGTTTCACATGTAAAAAAACCATTTGTCGCTATCGTGTCTAGTTCTCCCAGTCGAAATCACAGTTGAACAGTCTTTAAAAACGACCTAAAGATTCTTTAGCCTTGTAAAAGTTACACTTAATAATAGGGAAATTTTTTCTGTAATATAATAAGAACATAAACAGAGACCAATCTAGAGTATCGATAATCAGCTAGATAATTTGGATTTGCAGCTACTTTCTAATTCCAAAATAATTCTAAGATCATCATAAAATTTTTAAGGGCCGTTTAGGGTTCGACATACTCTCATTATCTGTTTTTTTAAATGGCATTTTCGATTTATTTTTAAACGAAAAGGTGGAAATCATGAAAATTGCATAAAAAACGCAAACAATGGCATATATTTGGCTCCCAAAGTTTTTTGTAAAATTCATAAAAGTTAGAAATCATTTTTTTGTTTCCAACGTATTATGCGTGTTTAGACAATTTTTAAAAAATTCCATTGTCAATTACCGCTGGCCAAATTTAGAAACTAACAAATAAATCAAAAATTTTAGCTAAGAAAATTATTTCAATTTTTAAGACATTCCCTTCCAAGAGCTGGCTCTAGGTATAGTAGTTATTCTAGAATAACCTATTCCAAGTCGGGGTTTAGCATCTAATCAAATCAAATCGCTTCTAATCACATTAACCCCCTGACCGTCAAATAATTATATTTAGATCAATTGATTTCACACCGGTCGAAAACGGCCCGAATAGTAACGGGTTAGAATTAAAATAACTGTTAATTTGGTGAACACGTTTTGTAATAATTATTTATCTGTAAATAATTATTAAGTTACATAGTAATGAAACATTAACATACTATTATATCGCTGAATCAAGCTGTTTAACTGTTTAAAATCTTATCGGAATATTCGAAAGTTTTTTTTTATACTTTAAATATCGAAAGCCAGACAATTTACTGTAAAATTATCAATTCAAAAGTAACTATTGAACCGTCATTTCTACAGGTCGAAATTTACGAAAATTCTCAATTTTGCAAATTGAAACATTTATTCAAAACATACATGTTACATTTTTGCTCCCATTCTTGGTTTTTGCAGAATCTACTATACGTAGGTGCTTGCCAAATTTAAACGTTTTGATTGGCGGAGGTTAGTTTCTGCCAAAACTAAGAATAGGAGCAAAAATGTGACACCCTGTAGTTAATACTTATAATTAATTATTGATAATGCTGAAGCATGTTTCGGATAACTGTTTCAGTTTGAAAAATTGAGAATTCTCGTAAAATCTGAACGGTGAAAATTTTCGGCTTCATTATAAACATGATAAATCCCGCCAAATTCTGTGCATTTAAGATCCGATTAAAAATTTGTTTCAAAATTATCTTTTTTCAGAAGATTTTTTTTTCAAAAAATGTTTTTATAAAAATAGATCAAAATTTCTTGTGAGTACGGCCGTTGTTATGATAAACCGTAAAAATAACGCTTTGTATGCGCACCCCAATTAAAATTATTTTTTCAATGTTTCCGTATTTGAAATTTCCGTATTTTTTTGTTTTCTAAACAGCATGTCACATTTTTACTTGCGACCTTAGTTTTTTGCGTTAGCTCACATCCTCAATCACAACGTTTGAGTTAACAAACACTTAGGTGTTTAACAAATCTAAGTTCTCCATGACCAACAAACGGTGTCAATCAGTTAAGAGTAAAAAAAACAAGATTTAAAGCAAAAATGTGACATGCTTTATGAAACCAGTGAACACAATCTAAAAATTTATAGAACGCAAAAGTTTGATCTTAAATATAATTTCATTAAAATATGTTATCAAAGTTAATGGCCTTCAACTATTTCGATAAGAATGTAAAATGTGATATAAATCTGTAAAATATTCTCACTAAATAAAAAAAATTAGTCGCTGCAAATTGGACGTTCGTACTCGTGCCCTAACCGTCTTATTCGATTTGATCAAAACCCATGGGGGCAACTGGGAACAAAGATGGTGGCTTGATCTTTTTAATGTTTTATTCCGTGTTTTTGACGGCTTAAAATTACCAGAAGCTGTAGAAAGAAGTGAATGGATGGATACTACGTGTAATCATGCCTTATTTGCAGTATGTGATGTATTCAGGATCGGGTCAAAATTACAAAAACCATAAACTCACATAAGAAAACTTCGAAAAATTGCGCTAGAGAGATAAAAATGCAAGCCAAATATTTGCACAACTAAGGCACCTTTCTAGAAAAAGCGATTACTATCAAAAATTTGTTAAAGGTGAGCCTAAGTTCTCGAAAATTCGGCTTTTTTTTTAGCTCTTTAGCGCCATTTTTTATAGCATTTTGGTGCTCTCATGGTGCTTTGTACCTGGGAAAAATCACACGTTTTCAAGTGGACTAAACGACAAAAATGAGCTTGTCCTTATAGACACGCACGAAAATAATACTAGTAGTTATTAAAAACCCCATAAAGCCATTATTATAGCACTTTAGCACCAATTTTATTGAAAGACCTTCATAACCACTTAGTGTGGTGTGTTAAACAAGGAAGTCCACAACTGGCTCAATCATCGTGCAACTGCCTCGAAAATTTAGTTCTATCGAATCAGGTAAATTTTTAATCGCATTTATGCATTATCGTCGATAATTTATCGACTATAGTCAGAAGGCGCTGGGCTGATATAATTTTAAAAATTACAAAATTTAGTAGTTTTTGGTGAAAGTATATTTATCTTGGAAAATTTTTGGAACATTCACTTTAGGAGGGAAAGAATTAGCTATCTTCAAAAAACATATATTATCAGATATTTCTGGACAAATTAAAATTAAATTCAAAATATTAAAAATCTCCACCAAAAAATTTACTGTTTTCAGGCTGTTTTTACAGATGACGAATGGAAAGAAACTTTGGACTGTTTGAATCGTATCAAAAGTGAAGCTAGCCAATCGGGGCTTCCACAGGTCCAGAAAATGGTCGAGCAAGAACTTGTCCACGCTATAGAAGCTGTTTTAAATTCTAAGAAAAATGTTAAAAAAGAAAACCAAAAGGTAAATTTTCCGAAGGGATTCTAAAGATCTGACACTTCTGGAAGAAATCTGGTTAACTGAATGTGTTTCGGAAAAATTACCAGAAACACATCAAATTTGTTAAAAATTAATATTTTTATTAAATTTTTAAATGTCGTCTTTATTAATCTTTGTAGTAATCAAACATTTTGATTTCATGGAAATAAAAATTTTGAGCAATTCATCATTTTTTAGATAAATATTTCCAAGCCAATTATGTCCTTTTATCATCAACGTCATGAATTATGTTTCTTTTGGGTAAAAGAATCATTTTGATATTGGGATTATAGTAGAATTTTTACTAGGTGAAACAAGGACATATTTAAATTATTTTGCGGTTATTACTTAATTTTAGAATTTCACTCATGCTGTGAAATTACACAAATGTTATCATTTTTTAAGTTATATTATTAAACTTATATCACATAAGTTATATGATACGACTCAAAAATGATAAAGAAAGTAAATTAAATAGTAGCAGGGTTCCTCTGGGGCGACTTAATTAACATTAAGTACACAAAAATAAATAAAGATCATTAAGCATTATTTGCTTTTACGCATTATATAGTAACGGCCTGAAAGTGTACACAATAACAAGTGGAAAAAAACTGGCAGGAGAGTTTGAAATTTATACTTAAAATTGGCAAGTGCGGATCATGAATGGTACTGCAGTAAAAGTTAATAGTAAATTGTTAATTTGGTTGTCGGGATCAGTTTTGCAAAGGAAATACTAAACTTGAAATTGACCGTCAAAATTAATTACATAAAACGGGTAACAAATTTAGAAGCAAATTTTCATGTAGGACCGTACGACCAAAATTTACGATGTAAGTTGAAAATTGGAGCATGGTGGACCACTGTGGTCCCTTATTCTTTGTAGAAACAGGCATTCTGTAGCTGTGAATCATTTAAATAAATTACAAAGTAAGAAATTTTCGCGAAAAAGAAATGACTGGAATTAACATCTTAAAATTGTTGATTATATTGAATATCCAATAAAACAATAAAAAATATTCTACAGACAAACTGCTATCCGAAAGCATTAATTTTACAATTAAAACGGTCTGTATATTGATAAATAATTTTATTCAGCACTGAATTTAGGTGGCAATTTAATATTCCTATGATCGCTATTTGAAAAAAAGTAGGATTGAATTGTGAAAATCGCCGAAACCACAACTTAGAAAAAATGCTGAATTTAACTGAGTTGCCTTTTACGAAGAAAAATCAATATATTCTCTTCAACTATTTTTCAAAATTTGCTTAAAAACTTCGTTTTGCTTTCTAACCAATGTGTCGTCAACGATTTAGTGAAGAAAAAGCGTTAGAAATAACGCAACTTTGATTTTTCTTTCAGTATTATTTCCTCACACATTCTCTTAAAATTAGTGTATTACCACGATAAATAATATTTCTACTAAATTCAAAAATAAAATGTCTCTCTACCACCTCAGCAGAAGTAACCATTTTCAACCCAGACGCTCTGAAAACAGTAGAAAATAACCAATAAATAAAATGTGCACGGGTTTGTATTACCCCCCTCCTTTTAATCAGCGTCATAAATTGAACAGTGTCCAATTACACACACATTTGTCGACTTTTCAAGAATCCTGTGATTTCAATTGGTAACTGTCTAAAGTTATGACGTTGGAAAAAAACCGCATAGTGCATATTTCGATATGATATAAATGCTCTCAGATTGACAGATCTGACTATTTGAAATGAAGCAAAAACAAAGCGGATACCTGAACAATCAAACCTGAATGGAGGCTTCGCAACTAGATTAATGCACGAAATTTGCAGCATAATCGATATTCATTGGCAGATCCAACAATCAAAGCTCGATTCCGCATTTTTTCAAAATTCAAATGCTGTCGGTGAAAGGGCCCTAAATCCATTCTTACAGAACAGGTCTAGAATTATGTTTTTTATTTAAAAATCAAAAAATCCGTGTCATAACAAAACGTATATGTAATAAGTTAACTTGATTTGCCCAAATTAAAGTTAGACAGACAGAATCATAATCTTCTCGCGGCCCTGGAAAAAACTTAATTGCTCAGAAAACATATGTTGAGGCTATGTCAAAAAAAATATGTCTTTTTTCCATTACAGTATATGTCGATATAAACGATCCGTGACTGTATAAATGATCAATAGATTATATGCTTCAAACGGCGTGTAAAAGTGATTAATATTATATACAATCTGGAGAATACGCAATTAACGTCGCTTATTTACGATAATCTCAATAAGCCAGTGACTGTTGATGGAGTATGGGCAGACTGAATTGGCCCATCCTGGTAATGGGTTAAAATATGTCGCGTGTTTGGATTGAATAAGGATGTACAGGATTTGTATATTGGTTTTATGTTTCCCCAGACTACATAAAAAATGAAACGTAATATCCCTTATTGCCCTGTTAAAGGGATAATTGGCCTATTCGAGGCTTGATAATTTTTTATACATTCTTTATATCATATGTAGAGTTATTATGATGTCAAGTAAAAAAGGCGTTTTCTTTATCACAAACAATTTTTGTAAAACTAATTCCAATGGTTAATTATCGTATAATTTATGCTGAATCTTTTATAGGATAAATATGGAAACATGAAATATTAATTATTTGGCGACTACAATTTTCACATGAGATAAAACTCTCGATTAAAGGGGCATTATTTATATATTACTTTTTTATCTCAACCAACAAAATGCTCGTCAATTTAGCCAGTTACCGACCCAAAATCTAAATCTGGTAATCATCAAGAATTTCTCATTCACAAATCTTACAGTAACATAGCGTAAAAACCTAGAATGAATCAACAAAACTGGGCTCATACTTTCGATAAGTACAACGTATTTATGTGAAAAGATTTAAATTTTCATACATTTCAGCAGTTTTCACGATTAAACTCATAAAAACTGAAGTGGAAGAAAAAGCTGATAAAAACGACCAATATACGTCATGTGAACATCGAACTCCCCGCAAATATGGTTTCTCAGTTTAGAGTTCGTATAATAATTGATCATCAAGTATATAATATAATCAAATATATATCAATATAATATTGGCAATATCTTGACTAAAGTTCATACAATTTTCTTAATCGCGTTTAAATGTTTTATACCACATCATGATGTGGTATACAAACATTAAAAACGCATGAAGAGAAATTGTATGAATTTAGTCAAGAATAGTTGCCAATATTATAATTGATTATATATTTGATTATATATTAATATTTGAGATCATTATATTATAGATACTAAACTGAGAACAATTATTTTTGCGGGAAGTTTCGAATTCACATGACTACTATTTGGCTGAAAAAACCGCTAATACTCAAAATATAATCTGAAATTTCAATTTAATAATTCTACAATCGTATGTCAAATTTTTGCTAATACACAATAATCAACAGAAAATGATTTCGGAGCCAACACCATGCGTAGAATCATGTGCTAGCTTACATTGAAAGTCTAGCAAAAATGCTCTTATGCCTTTTTCTTTAAAAATCACCCGATTCTGTGGATGCGAAATTTTGATGTTTTGATTATGAAATTGGTACATCAATATTTTTTAATGTTGGCCCTTATAAACAATGTGCCAAGTTCAATTTACTCCGGTATCATATCACAATTCTTCCGATGAAATTGCCTGCACCTTACCGATTTGGTTTCTCGGTGTCCACGACCGTTCTGGCGTAAATGGCGTTCTCTAAGCACCCTAATAGTTTCAAAATTTCGTTTACTTTTTTTTTCTTCTTTTGTTTTCTTAAGTTATCTGTCTGACTCTCTTTTTGATTGCAATGGCGAAACTAGGAAAAGATCTGGGCTTGAAAATGATATTTTTGAAGGAAAGGCGCCCCAGGGCAAATGTGGCCCATTTCGCAACGTTTTTCGGCAAGTCGGCCAGATTGTTAGTGCTTGTATAAGTAAATTTTAAGGCGTGCCCCTTTATGGAAGAGTATGCATTTTTCGAACATGAGCTCAATACTGGTGAAGAATAATAGCAAGGAAATAGAATACAAGTTATAACTATATTTGACATTAATCAGTTTAAACATTTTTGATGCTTCGTGAAAATCTGTTTTTGCTCTGATCAAGTATCACCTTATACAATACATTTAACAGCAATAAGCAAGTTTATGAATAAGGGGGTAACCCGACGGGTTTCACTTTTTCAATGATTTACTGAGGGCGAGCTCAGTGAGCTCCTGTCAGCCATTAGAGGTTCAGGGGCAGTTCCGGAACAGAGCATATTTATTTAATTACTTTAATTTTCGATCAATCAACGTAGCATTTCATAATTTTTGAACTTTTTGTTCAATTACAAACTAAACCTTACTAGCTTTGAAATAAGTCAAACTCAAACAGATAGTGTGAGAATATTTTCCTGTACTCACTGATAAAACGAATATACGGTAGTTGTAATTTACGTTAATGTCCTAAAACCGGAAGAGAGGCGAACTTAAATGGGAAGAACTTGACATTTTTTTCGAAATTTCGGGTTGAATTTACAGTCATACGTTCTTAACGCATCCACAGCGGGTAAAAAATGCTACTAACATACAAATTATCATGGGGGGGAAAACAGTCATTCCCCGAAAGCGATATATCTTGCGTAGTTGGAGATCTAATAGTTATCAATAAAATTATAGTACATATAGCGGCATAAATAGCCTCAATGTTAAGGTACCGCGCAAAGTGACAACCTTCAATATTGTAAACATACTTTTATAAGGTGGTAAATGTGTTTCTAATTGATACACGTATTGGAGGTGTTTTGAAAACTCTTGATTATATGAAACACAAAAAATAAAATTGCTCGACACTATTAGTTTGAAATCCGAAAAAGAGAAGTTGAAAACGTTTTTGATTCTTTCCCCACTGTAGGAATGAAGTGGAACATATTAAATACAAATATATTTCAAAGGAAAGTGTCAAAAGTGTGTTTTTCATTCAAGCAATTTCATATAGAAATATTCTCTCATGGATATATTCCCAGTTTCAAAAAGTTCCTTTTCGATTTCTAAATGACCAAAAGTGAACTGAAAAACTGCTTCTAACCAAAGCTTCATTAATCCTGTTATTTTTGGTGATAAGCTTTAAAGCACAAAATCAGACAAATATCACGAGACACTTACACTATTGATGATAGTTCTCGTGAGTTAACAATAGTTTAAGGGAACAATGAGTGGTTACTTAGATTGCTCGGTTGTACACGAGCTAAATCACAAGGCGAAAATGAAATCGAAGCAATACAGGTCTTAGGAAGGTATTGAGGTATCTTGGTAATAAGCTGCAATGAATATGGCAGTAGTATTCGTATATGTTGTCCTTGAGCTTGTCATTAAGAGAAAATATTGCTTCAATTGGTCTTATTGTATGTCGTATTTACTTTGATCACCGAAACAATAGAAGTTGAAACTATGTTGCAAAAAATGCAGGACATAGTCATTAACTTGCATAAGGCCTATACATCCTCCTGGGATTTTATTCTGAAAAAAAACACAAATGTAATATTACAGTATCATTCTAGTATACATGAGATCAAAAGACATAAATTTACTGTCTGAGAACGCGTTATTTGCTCAATGTATAGTGCATATATTACTTTGTACTGAGTATATGCAAGATACAGCTCACTTGTCTCTGGAACCATTAATGTGGCATCTGCAAAATTGAATTATGACATAATCATCTTAGGGTCTTCTTAAAATCGTTTCAAATTCGCTCAATTTTCTGCAACCCCAAAAATAATCGCTCTAGTGCCAACAGCAAAAACTATTCTGAGCAGCTGTTCTTTTCTCCGAGGATTACATTAATAGACCTATAGCAAAATACAGCAATAGTAGTGGAACATTTTTTAAGGTCAATTTTCCGAGAATATTATATGGTGTTCTTCATTTGTTTTGCGAAAGTAGGATTCCTGCAAGAAGAAAAGAAGGAACATACGGAGTGAGAAAACTAATCGACATAACGTCCATGATATGTTAGACAGAATTATTTCGGTGTTATCTTAATTAATCTAGGAACATAATTACATTCTGATTAAAATCTAAGTATCATCATCAAAATTATTGAGAAACAACTTTTATGCATGTGTTAGTTGGGATTGTTCCTGGTACTTGCTTTTAAAACATAACATAGTGACTTGCATTAAGATGTGCATTGAGTATGACATAAAAGTGCAGCAAATTTAGAATCCAATCAGGACCTCTAATGTCTAACTAGGGTCGGACACATTTGTAGCGGTGGAGATAAATCTAAATTTAATTCACAATATTGGAACTCATGGGACGCTAATTGGTTGATTGCTTACCATGAAATTTAGCCATAGCGTCATAGGTTCAACCATGTAGGACTAAATCATTTTGAGGACGTCTAAATTCCCGAATGATATCTTTTTGCATCAAATAAGAAGAATCTCGTTACAGGATAAGTCCTTACTCATAAACTATCAAGTCTTATAGATAAGGTCGATCAGCTACATATAAAAATTGATTCAGTCTATGCAAAACGTAAATTAATTCATTTAATACACGTGACGCAAAACAAGAGAGATTTATTTGAATATTAATTTAATTAAAAAGGAAAAATTGCCAATGTACGATATTGACCGTAGTAAAACTATAAGAATATAGTTAGTGCAACTATGTCAAGTTATTACAACGAGTGTAATTGGATACCAGCTGTTAAGGGGGTGTTGGTGTAAGATATGTTTAGGAATTGGACTAGGAAAACTAGCTCGACCGACCAGCGGAGAAAGGGTTAGATAACGGGCAGCTAACATTAAGGAAAAAAAATACTAGAGAACTTAAAAACTCTATACATGCGAAAAAATTTTTTTTGATTCTGGAAGGGTGAGCTCACCAGATGACAAGAAAGCTTGAGAAAAATTCACAAATATGTTGACTTTTAGCTTAGGCCTCTACATACCGAAGTTATAATTAAAATAGAGCAATATTTACGAAAACACTAAAAAGTTGGTATACAGCTTTTTTAACTATTGTAGAGAATTTTTTTCTGGTCATTATTTAAGACCAGCGATTTTTAATATTTCTATGAAAATTTTCAAAAATAAATAATCAATTATATGAGTCAATTCAGTGTCGTGATTTCAGCAGTGTGAACAAGGATGATGATCCAGTTCTAGCGAAGTTCCGTACAGTTGCTTAGCAACAAGGCCGAGATTTTCTGTGCCGCAGTGAAATTTATGACGTTGTGTGCGGCTACCCGTTTTTTTTTTAATTAGAAGGTCGGCGACCAATAGTTTGACCTCTAACCGGATCTAAGAGTAATCAATAAGGGTCATCTCAATTTATCTTCATGTCACTTGTAAGAATAACAAATTTGAAAAAACAAGTAAATGGAACCAAAGAGTAAATCGTGAAGGTCGAGCGGGGTTTCAATGAATTCGGGATTAACTATGGTCAAATAAGTACTCGAGAGGTCGAAATAGAAAGAGCGGAATAAAAGTGTTTGCTCTTCTAAAGACACTTAGAATCATTATTTACCATAATGTGCTTATAGGATGCGTTCACTTACAAAGTACGACCCTCCCGATTTTGATAACATCTACAGTGCCATACGAACTGAACCTTTGGGAAAGACTCTGAACTTTAAATGTACCGGTGCAGTTAGAGGCAAATATTGGCCGCCGAAACTGCAATATAAAGAACCGGCTAACCCGAGAAGAACGCTTAATTTTCAGCTGGCCAAAACATCAGACTGTCAGCATTCATATCGGCTTACGCTAAACTGGATCCAAAATTTACTTTGAAACACGAAAAATTGACTAATATAATTGATTATTTATAAAGTACCCGTTTTGTGTGTTAAACTTTTTCATCAAAAAAAAAAACCTGAGTCTTAACAATTATGAGACTAGTACAAAAAATTAATTGCGATCTACATTAGAGTAAGGTCTTTTAGTACACTTAAGAGAATAGCCTTACTTGATATTTATGAGAGTTTATGAGAAGTTGTAAGCTTCAAATCGAGTCATGCTGATGCATCACAATTCAAAAATTTGATTAATTTCTCAAAGGATCATGACTTATTGCAATTAAATTGAGTATTCAAACAAAGATTGTACAGTGAAAGCAGACGATCAGTGCAATAATGACAGGGAAGGTCAGGAAACAATTATCTCCTTCTTGATTTTTAAACGGTAAAGAATAATATTAAATTCAGAATTTTCCTTAATCTGAATCATCTATGTCAAGTTTGTTATTCAAAACATTGAGAATAACAGAGGAGAAGATTTCAAAAAGAACGCTGGAAATGTCTAGCCATAATTACCTACAAAAGATACGTTTGAAAAATATCTCTAAAGTAAGGTTTTAAGTGCTGAAACAAATGAGATTCAATTCGTATAATAATATAATTGTTGCTGGATAAAGCAACAGACAATAAGCTAATGAGAAGAGAACCCGACCATGCTAGAGAACCTAGCAACCAGACAAAACAACGTTTGCAGCGTCAAAGTCGGGCCTTCGCACTCAATTACAGAGCGTCATGGGCTGCCTCTTTCTCTCACTAAAATATCTAAGTTTTTTCACGAGACTTCCGATAATAAGCGAAACAATTTGTCTTTCCTCCGCTTTATAACGCACGCCCAACTATACTTCGGCACCTAATAAGTCAATGCAATATGAGAAAGTATTCTCTACCAAGAAATTGATGTATAGAAAAATACAAAGGACGCTTTGTGAATAGAAAAGTATAGTGAAAAGTCAGATAATTTGAATTTCGTTAAAGATTCACATAATGAAGAATGATTGTTGGCCAGATTCTAGTTAGGGTGCGTAGGAGAAACCTAACGATGCCTATTCTGCGCTGACCAGAAAAGCAAACAGGATGATCTTCGTGGATAAATTCGGATTGAAGTAGGTCCAGTCCCAGTGCTGCAGATAGAGATGATGCAGGCATAGTTTTACGAATGTAATATGGAATAAAATATCTCGAGAACGATATAAAATTATCGATGATTTTGAAATAACGTTTACAATGTATTATGATGTAATATTATGTAAAAGAACATCTATTTTTTGCCAGCTGACTAGGGTATTAGTATTTTTATAAGAACGAGCATTAGAAACAATCTTTAAACGAAGAAAGGATGTATGTGCAGATGATTTATCAACAATATGTTGTACACAAATCGAAGCACGATAACAAATCAAAAATATTAGTCGTCATCATTCTCACAAGTCTAGTATATGAGATACGTATGCAAATATGACAAAATTGATCTAGAATAAATCGGAGACGCATTTACGATTTTAGAGATCAATTACTAATAATCCATTGAGTTGAAGCTAAGCACTTGCGGGTTTCGTCAAGATATAAAAAAACATGCTGATATAGCGGCCTGTGCAGTTGAACATCGTAGCTGATCTCAAGCATCGCGCTGGGACTAAAGGGTACGATCTAAGATAATGTTTTCACAAATATATGCTCTCTCGTATGAATTGAGTGAAGCACTGATTATGCATAAATATGAGTTTTGAGAGAGAGTGAGATTCTATAATGTATTCGTATGCCCAATATAAACAATGATTTAATTGAAACGATTTTCAGAATTCATATACATGTTGTAAGCTTGACGCGGATTATATAATACGGAATGCGTTTTCAATATGAAAATGTACGGTTATATTTTATTGGCAGTATGAAAGTTATAAAAGTGACTCACGTAATAAACCTTCACTAATCATAGAAATATTTTGAGTTTTAATCTATGTGTATATATTAACCTCTCCACTGATGAATAAAGAGCATATTTAGTGTGGTCACTGCCCAGTATTTTAAAGTCAAACTTTTTTTTTTCCTTGTTAGGTTCGATAATATTGTGTTTATACGGGTGATTGTATTACAGTTCTTGTCTCTTTAAACCCCTAATTCCCTTGTAAAATGTAATTGCTTTTTCAAATTAAATAAATTATCTGATTATATTACAAATAAGACAATTTAAAATTGAGTGGTACTATGGGTCCCGAACCGGGGCAGTCCAGCGAAAATCGAATGAACAATTATAGAAATCAAAAACTGTAACTAAGGCGCTATTGTTTATCGTATCCAACCAAGTTTACCGCCTCGGGTGATCATTTAGCTGGAGAAATCAATATATGTAATTGTCTATGAATAAATGCGGGTGCGTAGGCGTCTTTTTTTTTATTCGTACCGTGTAGACCATAATAGTTAAGATAGCAGTGAGACATAAAAGACGATTTCGGGAATATGGTGACTGGTATACGAAATTTATTTTTTGGCATATGTTCGAAATTCTGATTTAAAATAATTTCAAAGGTCATGTTCATGAAATTTGACCCAATGGGGTCCATATTACAAATACATGTTGGCAGAGGACGCAGACCCGACTCATGATTGCAAAATTTCATTGCGATCTCGAATCTGGAAAAAATTTGAAAAAATGTCGATATTTGTTTTTCTTTTTTTCAATATTATTTGGAGTTAAGCCGATTTTGAATTGGTTAAATTTCACACGTGTGTCCATGTATTTGAGTATTTTTTTTGTTGATTCCGAAAATAAATATCAAATTATAGTGTTATTAATCAAGTTTTCGCTTTTTTATCATTGAAAAATTGCAAAACAAAATAATGGCAATATTTTCAATGCTTTTGCTAAACATTTTTGCCTATAGCGCAAAAATTGACAATTTATATGACATACAACTTATTTTCTGTCCTTGATAAATTTTCTTGAATTTGGCACAGTTAAATAAAAATCGAAAAAGTGGGGGTTTTTCTGGTAATTGGAAAAAATATGCAAAAAACGAAAAAAAAATGAATTTTTTTTGAATTTTCGTATTTTTTTTAAGTACTATAAAATTACTATATAAGTATATAACATCTCAAAATAAACAAACTCATTTAACTCAATTTTTCGGTTTTTGAAAAATGGTAAATAATTTTTTTTTCATGATCTTTGAAGTTTTGAAGCTCATAAATAAGAGGAGAATGAAAGATTGATCTTTTTGCTCTCTAGCGGCAAAATGTGTTGTCATTGCAAGCGTTTTATTGTTTAAATTAAAATGGATGGGTATATAATTTAATGGGTCGGTTGAGTGGTGTAGCCTATTGGTAGGCTCAGGCAGGCCCGTTGCTTTCGTAACCGCAATATTGGTCTGAATAAAAAATAACTAGGGCTTTTAATTTGTAGCGGAAGCAAAGGGGCTGTGTTTGCGTCCCAAATTGGTCTGATGTAAAAAATATGATGTGAAAAAACGCAACGTCATGATTATGCGATCATTAGGGTGGTGAGTGAATATCCACCGAATGCACTTGGAATCACCGAGTGGATGAGACATAACGTTAGCCGTGTAAAGTAGGGTCAGATTACCGAGACTTTATTGCAAAACTAAAGCCCATCAGGTACGATTTTTGAGTTTTTTTGTAACGCGATCGGTATAGGATAAAAAAAAGAATCAAATAATAAATCAACTTTATAGCGCGTTTCAAGGCCGAAAGGTTAATTTTTTCAATACTCAAATTGGAAGCACTTGGAGGCTCCAAATTTTGTTTTTCTGATGGTCGGATATTCTTTGTTTCGTCATTTCCTTTAATAAATGAAGAAGTGGGTTAATAAAACTCAAAGATCCGTAACTGGAGGGTTTAGTTTTGCAGATGAAGTCGCCGAGTGACGCCTACTTATGCGGCTAAGTAATGCCTATCATGTGCTCCAGTGCAGTCGTGAAATTCCCTCAATCAGCCTATATTAGCTAATCAGGTGGGGACGTTGCGGGGTTTTTGTTGTTTGTTTTTTTTTTTATTTTTTTTTTTTTTTTTTTTTTTTTTTTTTTTTTTTTTTTTTTTTTTTTGTTTTTTTTTTTTTTTTTTTTTTTTTTTTTTTTTTTTTTTTTTTATTTTTTTTTTGTTTTTTTTTTTTTTTTTTTTTTTTTTTTTTTTTTTTTTTTTTTTTTTTTATTTTTTTTTTATTTTTTTTTTTTTTTTTTTTTTTTTTTTTTTTTTTTTTTTTTTTTTTTTTTTTTTTTTTTTTTTTTTTTTTTTTTTTTTTTTTTTTTTTTTTTTTTTTTTTTTTTTTTTATTTTTTTTTTTTTTTTTTTCTTTTTTTTTTTTTCAAAATATAAACAACACTTTTTTCATTCAGACCAATTTGGGTAGCTAAAGCACGCCAGAGCCAGTGGCTTTCGGTACGCAAATTGGGATTAATAAAAAAAAAAATGCAACGATAAATTTTGGGTACCGGAAAGGCACGCTCCAAATTATGCAAAATGATGTCAAAATGGAGTGGTTGGATTTTTCTATTTGACAAAATAACTTGAAAATTAAATTTTTTTTAAGATTTTTTTTTTGATGATTTTGTTTTTGATAAAAAATCAAGCTTTGGAATATCTTTTGAATTAATTAATTTTTAATTGAGATTATGCGTTTCAAAATTAAAGAAATTAATTTCTTGAATATGTTATACAATTTTTATGTGAAAATAACAAATAATATGTAAAATATATAATTTTTATTTTCTTTGATTAGTAATAAGTTTTGAACAATTGTCAGATTATTTATATCTATTTTTAGCTGTAAACATTGTTTCTGTATTTTTTTAATGTTAATGATCAAAGAAAAGATATTTTTTAATTTATAACTTATATAATAAAAGAAATGCCTATGCATATGTAAAAAAAATGAACTGCTATCTTAATTCAATTGATATAAAAATTTATTTAATAAATAGTAGTCCGGGTGGAAGATATTTCGACAATTAAATAGATGAAGTTGGGCCTTTGGCCTGGTTTTTACACCAAAAAAAAATTTTTGACCTTTATATGCTCTTCTGCCATCAAGGTGTAAAAAACTATTACTAAGTCATAATTTTCGGAACTCATTAAGACCTTTTAATTCGGTAGATGTTTTTTGCTCGAGAGCCCTAATGATATCCCAGGTTCCGAGATCATAGTGGTTGTACACACACCCGGTGTGTTGAAAATTAACTGTGCCAAAATTTTTGTTTAAAGCTTTCTCATCAGTAAATATAATTTTTTTAGTTTGAATTATGATTAGTTTATTAACTTGCGTTACGTATTTTTCAAGCTGATAAACCGGTACACCGGTTCTGACCCTGAAAATCGATATTGTTTTTTTATTGATGAAACAATTTCGTCGGCATAAATGCAGAATAACGTTTCTTATACCTACTATGGTTTTTTTGGGTTAAGACGGCGAGGGCTGCGTAACAAGTTCCGCTGAACAGAATTTAATTAAACATTTTAATTTTAATTAACAGGAAAGTAATTTCTTCAAAAAAGCTTTAAAACTCAAATGAAAAAACGCCTGCCTTAGATTTTGAGATTTAGCCTTTTAATTTATACCCAAATTGCCAATCTTCATCTAGAACAAATAACTGTATGACCAATCACACTTTGCCTAGGGGAGCAAAAAAACTTCACTAAATTTCAGTAGTTTGGCACCTGTGCTGGTCAAAAGATAAAGAAAAAGCCTAAAACTAAAATTTTCTTGGTCGAGGCCGATTTTTGATCTTTTGAATATCTAGATTTCGAGAAAATCTGTGGGATAGCAATTTTTGACCTGCGGACACT
>SCLH01001061.1:123609-143763 GCA_004367855.1 Oikopleura vanhoeffeni | reverse complement strand
CACTTAAATTCTTTAATGCTGATACCTTATAAAAAATGAAAACTTTTGTATTTTACCAAAAATAATTTGCAACCTAAGAAAAAAAATATTTTTGCCAATATTTTGAGGACCAAACTTTGGACTGCGCATAAAACATAACTATAAAAGATAGCAGAAATATTGCAGCGCATAAAATCATGAGCGGTCGTAATTTAAGAAGCTGCTTTTTTCCAGACAAAAAATTTGCTCACTGTGCTCTCCAAATTGAAATTGAACACGCGCTCAGGGTACCAAAAACAGCCAATTTTGAGGACTTTATCAGAGATGTAGTCAATAAAAGGAAAAAAATATATCTCGAGCGCATAACTTTTTTTAACTAACAAATTTAGGTAGCCACAAACAAACAGAAAATTATGTTAATACATCGCTAATGAAATTGAACAGATAAAAGTCGAAATATATGACTTGTTTGGACGCGGTAAGAAATACCGGCAGGGGCTTTTTATACAAAAATTATGTTTAACAAAAATTTTTTTAACAAAACATTTATTACAAAAACAGCATTTTTAACAAAAACAGCAATTTTTTTACAAAAAAGTTTTTAACAAAAAAAATGCATTTTTTAACAAAAAAAAATGCATTTTTTAACGAAAAAACCATTTATTAACAAAAAAACATTCTAATAACAAAAAAAACATTTTTAACAAAACATTTTTTAACAAAACTAAACATTTTTAACAAAAAATCATTTTAACAAAAATATTTTTTTAACCAAAAAAATCATTTTTTACAAAAAAAATCATTTTTTAAAAAATCATTTTTTACAAAAAAAATCATTTTTATATAAAAATCATTCTATAACAAAAAAAAACATATTTTCCAATATAAAATTTTAACTTTAAGACGTTTTGTGTTATTTTTGTTACGTTTAATAATTAATGATTGCGAAAGTAAAATAAGTTGCTTAATGAACTTTATTATCTTTTGTGTACTTAATGCTTAATTAAGTCGCCCCAAAGGGCGGAACTTAATTATTCATTAAGGTACACAAAAATAAATAAAGATCATTAAGCATTATTGCTTTTGCGCATTATACAAGTAACGGCCTGGAAGTGTACACAATAATCAAACGAACATTTATGAACGCTTGAAAAGGTAAAGGAGGGAGTGCTAATCAAGCCAAAACGGCCAGTGCCCATGCTGAAAAGCTTGGAAAAGGCATCAATTTCAATTGAATAAAAATAGAAAATTTTTGATAACGCTACAAAAAAAATTTTCTATTTAATTACAAAAAAAATACTTTTTTCATTGAATATTTTTCTATTTGATTTAAAAAAAATACTTTTTTCCCATTAAATAGTGAAAAAAATATATTTAAGTCCAAAATACTTAATGGAGATTAAGCCTTGATTTGAAGTTTTAAAGATCATTAAGTTCTCAAAAAAAACCGTACTTAATGATGTTTAAGTCGAAAATGATTAAACCTCCATTAAGAGGTACTCGTATAATGATGAAAAGACGCCTTAAACATGTGATGGACCCAGAAAATAAAATTAAAGTTGCGGCTAAAATATTATCAAGCAGAAAAAGTGCTCAGAATTCTACATTGTAAATTTTTCGCATTCCTGGTTGTGACCTATAAAATGCCAATTTATTTTTTTAAACAAAAAATGAACCTAAATAGATATAGTCATATATAAAATTCAACATGTTCGCTGTTTATCTAGCATCGACCGAGAAAGTGAAGCAAAATGTTAAGAATTGTTTCAGAAACAGAATTTAGCGAAAAAGTTAGCATCTGCTCATGAGTCACTGGAGAGATTAACTGTTAATAAGCGAAATTTGGGCGAGTTCGAGTTTTTCACAAAAAAGAGCCAATTAGAATAGTGTAAAAAAGCGGTGGTTGTTTTGTTCGTGCTTCAGATCTGGGTCTAAGGATCTGATGAAGAAAGCGCCTCTGTTCTTACGGCGTTCATAGTAAGACCTGAAAGCTTTTTTGCAGTACTCTGAGTGTTGTAAGAAAGGTGGTTGAGCTCTCAGTGGTCCACGAAACCGCTAGAAGAGCAACAAGCGGCCATGTGCAGGCTCAAAATTATTTTTTTGCTGGTTATAGGAAAAATAACTCGTTATAGTGTTTCACTCGTGGCATGCAAATTTTCTCCGGAAAAGTCCTATGGTTATGTTAAAAAATATGGTCGTTTGTTTCCTCGAACACGACCTATGTTTATAAACTCCTACACCTAGCCTTTTCCCAAGAAGAAACAGCTTGCGTCGTTCTATACCGTGTTACACTGGACACGAGTTACCCTAAACCCTAGTTCAATACTTTCAAGATAGGTATGATATCAGTGACACATACAATATATGGTACACTCGGGGTATGGCATAAAACTTTTTGTCAACGAAAAAACTAGGGTTGGTGCAAGAAGACAAGGGTTCCTACGGAACCCTAATCTTCTCACCCCACCCTATTTTTTCCTGACAAAGAAGTTTTTGCCACAGGTTTATACCGTGTATACCGGGCACAAGTTTTCATATTTGTTAGAAAAATGTTTTCCCCATTCTGTACTTTATTAATTAAAGCCATATATTATAGATTTCTTTTTTCAAAAACATTAATAAATTGCAAACCGAGATATATTTTTGTGTGAGGATTTCACCTTCCAACAAATTGTGTTCTTTTGATGAAAGTTTGAAAATCAAAATGTTTTTTTTGTTAAAAAATGTTTGTTTGTTAAAAAATGTATTTTTGTGTAAAATAATGTATTTTTTGTTAAAAAATGATTTTTTTTTGTTGAAAAAAATGATTTTTATTGTTTAAAAATGTATTTTGATTTAATAAATGATTTTTTTTGTTTTAAAAATTTTTTTTTGTTTATAAAATTTGTTTTGTTTTAGAACAAATGTTTTCTTTGTAAAAAATCGTTTTTTGCTTTAAAAAATGTTTCCCAAAATACCGGTACTGATCATACAAAAACGCATTTTTGTTACTTTTTCGAAAAATTCAGAGAATATCTCCTGGTCTCAGAACATGAAACTCAAGCATCTTTTATTAAGCTTTTTTAAGCTCAGAACAAACGTTGAAAATCACTAAATGGCGTGGAGCCCCATGGGACTTCCCTTAAGGGGGGTAACGACGGTTTACTGATTTTCAAACGTTAGTCCTGAGCTAACCGCAATTTCGTATTGAGTTTCAAAACTTGCGGTACGTAGAGATATGTTGAAATTTTCAAAAAATGGTGCCAAAGTTTTTTGTATGACCTGGCCGTATAAACCGGTCCAAAAAAGTGATTTTTTCCATTTTTTTGTACATTTATCTAGCCTGGATATCAAAATTTTCTTTTTTTCTTAGTAAAACTTTATTTGTTGAGCTTAACAGCCGTACAAAGCCTGATTTTCAAATTATTCTGTTATTTAAGAGAAATTCCAAAATAAATGGTGTGTTTTGCACATGTTCGCTGGTACCAAAATCATGAGTCGAAACAATATCAGATTTTTTTAAAGAAAAGCACTACTTTAAGAAGTGTTTCAAAAGCGAGGCGGTACAAAGAGTTTTTATGTTTGTTTTCTCAATTAGCTTTTTTAGAGGCAACTCAAAGTTTATTACCCTCACATTGTCCGTCAAAAATAGGACTTTGGAAGAAAAATTCCAAAAAACTTTTATTGATAAGAATCATAATTTGTTGATACATTTTGTCAGTAAGTTGCACAATAAAATTAGTTGTAAAAATAGTCAGATCCAATTTCTAGATAACGAGAAAAGTTAATTACCTGAAAAAAATCATTAGAAAAAATTCCATTATTATGCAAAAGTCGGAAATTTTTTTTTATCGAAATTCATCTTTTTTAGGTTTTTTAAGAAACCGTAACAAAAATAAGAATGCAGCTAAATCAGCTTTCTATCACTTCTTGAGTCTCGAGAAACAGCCCTCGTCGGTTACCCAAATTTCTGGATCTAAGAAATATTTTGGATTTTTTTTTTTTTCGAAATTTAAAAATTTTTTATTGCCATTTTCAAGATCTAATTCACAGTGATCTAATGCAATAAATTAGAGCAAAAGTTTTTACTTCAAAGATACACGTGCGATAAGGAAAATAAAACTTTGAAAATATAGTAAATTTTGAAAATTTTTGACTCGAAATTTTTTTTTATATTTCTGGAAGCAAACCAGCCACGAAAATGACAATGCAACTAAAATTAGCTTCCTATCACTTATGAGTCTCGAGATACAGCCTCCGTCGGTTACCCCTTAAGTTTGGTCTAAAGGGTTCTCACTGCGCACCCCTGAGAAGTGATTTTAATTAAATATCTATTTTGACCAATTTATAAAAGGGTTGCGAGATTTTTCGCATCTTTTGGAGTTGACACCCGACATCGTCTGGTGGAGTAGTAAGCAATTTTTGGTTTCTAAAAGACACGAATTACCGGTGAAGTATTGAAAATAAAAAATCACAATGCGCTTAAATTTTTGTCAGGATTTGAGGATAGCTCGGGTGTTTTTAATTTCTGTTGTGAAAAATTACTAGGTTAACCGTGTTGAAATTGAAACTTAATTTATATTTTTGAATGCCATCAAAAGGGTAAATGAGTGATCAATCTCACCATTTTCGAACATTTACAACCCTCCGTACGGTGCAATTTTATTTAATCTAAAGTAATGGGGCCCAATTATAAATTTCTGAGTAGGATTAAAATGCAGTTATTTGACTAGTACGGCTAAATAAGATATCATCGCCTGCTTAGTTAAATGCCTAAATAGCACTTCCATTTAAATAATTATTACTTTTTTGATGGGGTTAACCTATACCGTATAAAGGTAGACCATAAATAACCATTATTTCCATGACGATACAGGAAACCATAGACAATATAGAGAAACTTTTTTTGCATTTGAATTTCAATCAAAAAAAAATTCTAAATTAACAGGCCGTCGTAATATTAGGATTTAAAAGCATACCGAGATTCGAACCACCTAATAAATTCGGTTTATATCCGCTGAAACGGCTGACAAAAATATAATTTAGAAAGTTCTGCATTGAGTTTTTTGGTTTGCAGCTTTAAATCAAATTCTAAACACAGCAAAACATGTTAGTTCGCAACAACTAACTTGACGAGATTAACAAGGATTTTTTTTTTATAATGTTAACACGTTTACATTTTTTTAATTTGTGTTTCTACGTCGAACAATGCCCTTGCAAACCTTATAACTCTGCTCAAAGTTTAAATATGAAAAATTCTAATAGAAACAAACAAAAAATAACAATCGAATGCCCTCCAATCAGAAAATTTAGTCAATATGAGGTTGAAATTTTGACCGATTTTGGTCTAAAAAATATTCCAAGATTTCAAAAAATCGTTATGAGATTTTTTTTGCTGCTGGTTCATATTTTTTTAAACGTATTCGTTATGGGATACAAGATTCCCGAATGTTTCTATGTATGGGTCACCTCCAATATGCGGATATGATATTACACGTATATCATAACCGGTTCACGTTCGGTGTTACAAACTTTTGTAAGTAGCTTTTTTAATTGAGATATTTAAAAAAAAAGATTTTTGGGCTACTCAGAGCTATGATTAAAGAAATAATAATTCAAAAAGAAGTAGTGTCTCCGGAAAATAAAACGAGCTGACCATGAATGAAGATGCTGTCATTATTTACTAGATGTGATGCGTTGCAAGTTAAATTGGAGTATCTATACTAAGTAATATGTATGATCTGAACTTATTTCGATACAAAGTTAAAACAAAAAGTCACACGCAAGACAACTCTGTCCTCATTTAGTCAATCGCCTTTAAAAATGAGAAAGAGTTCGATTTTTTAGATGATATTTTATTTCGATGAGATCTAACGCTTTTTTTGAGATATCGGGCATAACATAATTTTTCAAGCTACGTGTTACTGCAGGGCATATTTTTCGATTACCGGTTTTTACTTTATTTTTGTCGAAAACCGACTATTTTTGGTAAAAAATGCAAACCGAAAAACCGGCTCTGCAGCAACTTGGTAAGTTATAATTTATGGCCTAAAATATAAGACAGATCGTATGTGCCTATTTCGCTTGATCTTAAACGCCATATTGAAGCTATCTAAAAAACACACCAAATATTCAAAATAGCAGCCCATTTCGTGAAATTTGACGTTTTAGCCTATTGAACCAGAAGTAGTCACTAAATTTTAGGCACTAACCGGTGTATCTAAGGAGTAAAGAAAGATAGTTATAAAAAGAAAAATCGGTGGTTTCGAATTTACACGCAGGGCTAATTAGACGTAGGGAGCGAACTGGGCCAAATCTGACATGTCAACAAGGGAATCTATTCAGAAGTTTGCGCGGTCGCGCCCTTATTATACGGTAATACAAATTTAACATAAATTGTTCGTCCCATAACATCTTTGTCCGGCAGATTTTAAGTTTGAAGAAAACAGAGCACAATAAATACTATTGTATATTGTTCAATTTAAATTTTATTTGTGCATTTAATTCGGTTGTTTATGGGCCATAATTATGGCATAAAATGACATATAAACTTTTTGCTATCACAATTTATCTAATTATTGTATTTTTGTAGCATAATATTTTTATTATGGACGTTTATTCTTTAAATTGGACTAATTGTCGCGCCTGACGATCAAAAAAACGGTTAGATAGCTCGGAAACCACTCTTGAGGATTTTGTAAATTTTCTGTAAAAATCAAGGATTTCGAAAATTATCAAAAATCAAAATCGCCCTACCGGGACCAAATTACAAGTTTTTCGTATCTTTTGACTGAATAATTGAAATTGAAAGAAACCTGGTCTCGGACTAGGAATTCGGAATAATGTACAGTAGAGTCCGTTTAAACAGGACGTATCGATTCGAACGTTGCGTCCTGTTAAATACGTACTGGCAAACTTTGCAAAAACGTGCGTCTGTTAAACGGACCTGGCAAACTTTGCGGAAAAAAGTGCGTTCTCGGACAAAATAACGAATTATCACTTCAAGTTGTTGTATTTATTGAAGAAAAGCTAAAAGGGCAACCGGCGAATTAATAAGATACAATGGTTAAAACTTTGACACGAAATATTTAAACTTGCAATATCATGGGAAAAAGTCAAATCAAAGCAATTCGAATAAAAATCAATAAGAGCAATATTGATAGATATAACTTTTAAATTTTGAACAAAAAAATTTCCAATATTCGGACCATCTGTGTTTAGTTGCAAGCACTAAATCTGGAGCAGGCACGCAATCGTTTTTCAAACGCAAAAATCACAATTCTAAATTCATTGCCGCAAAAAATATTTAAGACTTATTCACTTGAAAAGCCGAGTGATCAGATACTCAACTTAGAGAAATAAGTTTTCATTTTTTAATCAGCTAAGGCAAACGAGAGTTTTGAATATCCATTGCAGACATTCCTTCGAGTAATTTGGATTCAATTGCAAGTCGAGATTTTATCAAGATTATTGTGTTTGCATTGCGATAAATCATATTTATTTTTTCTGGCTCATTTTCTATGATAACAAATTCAGTCACAAATGACAGTTTTCGCATTTCTTTTCGGTTTTACGCACTGCATTATTGTTTATTAATCAATTCTGTAGCAGTTAATACACTATACTTAAATCTCAAAAGCAGGTTTCACGGTGCGATTTGATTTCATAAATTTAGACCGATCACCTTTATGATAAATTCTTTCGCAATTAAACATTATAAAGTTTTTTGTTTTTTTTAGAATGGCTGTCAAATGTTTCATACTACAATGAAGCATGCAGACATTTTTGTTCAAAACCTTACAATCCTTCGCAATGAACCCGACGCAAGCCATGATATTTTTTATTCTATTTGTGTGCGAAAGGCCACTTGAATCCTGGCAATAACCTGACGCTAGATTTGGATATTTTTTGTTTTCTTGTGTGCGGTAAGGCGGTCTCAAAATCCTTTGAAATAGCCTGCCGCAAGGCATCATATCATTTGTTTTATTTGTGGAGAAAGGCTCTTTTAAATCCTTCAAAATAACCCTTCGGGAGGTACAATACGGAAAAGTGTTTTGGTCTTCGTATTTATGAATTTTTCGTGTTCAAGATTTCACTTCATCATTTGCATAACCTGAGTCATGCCGCACGGTATTAAAGTTGCGGTCAAAAATCCTATGCAATGACCTGACGCAAGTCATGACATTGTTCATTTTTGTGTTTCAAAGATCCCTCAAATCCTTCGTAATAAACTGACGCAATGTATGACATTTTTGTTATTTTTTCAATGTACCTCATAATCCTTCGCAATAACTTGACGCAAGGTATGAGAGTTTACTTTGCTTGATCTAGATGATAATCATGGGTCGGGAAGTCTGAATAATGGTAAAAATTATCAAAATTCTGCGTCCTGTTATTCGGAGCTGGCCAATGTTAGATAAAAAGTGTCGTCCTGTTATTCGGTACGTGCCAAAGTTTTTGAGTCAAAGTGCGTCCTGTTAAACGGACTCTACTGTACTTTAATGAAGTAATGAAATTGTCAAAAATGGATTTGACCCCGAAACGGTCATATTACAAATTTTCACTCTACTTCATTTCGGATTTCAGAAAAATATGCGGAGTTTTTTCAGGTTAAGCTCTAAAGACGTAAGACAATTGACTGAACTCACTATTTAATTTTTATAATTTACCTGAGAATTTTACTTAAAATTCCATTTGATAACTTCTTGGGTTAATTGCCATGAATATACGTCGGATTTTTGAGACAGAATTCAAAGCCTAAAAAGTAATTATTTTTTCAATTAGCACCATCAATTTGCTTTTAATACATATAGCGATATGATATTCTTGGTACCAAGTTTACTTTGCGGCATTTTTCACAATAATTGTGGCATTTTCAAGCAAAACTAGAGTATATCGACGATAATAACTGTTCGTTGATTCATTTTTTCTATTGCGTGATTTCTTCAAAAAATGAAAATCATCTCACCGAATTAAAAACCCTTAAATTAAAAACCCTAAAAAATCGAACCTGTTTTCATAGAGATTTTGAAGCAAATCTCAAATCATGAAAAAGGTTGAGATCAACGCAGAGTTATTATCCTTGATGTGTGATATTACAAAAATACCTGTTCAGAAAATCATTACGATAAAGTTATTTGGTGGCATCATCCTGCTACATTTATTTTATGCATATTATGCTAATTTAATCAGCCAATCAGGGCAATCTTATTCACACAAAAAATTAACCATCAATCACATATTTTATGCAGCGACCAAATAAATTTTGCGTGAAGGTATTATAAGCATGGATTTTTTTTTTTTATTTTTAAGGCTTTGAAGCATAAAAAAAAATCCGTGAGGACCAGAGCCTTCAGAAGGCATTACTTTGAGCACTGTTTACTGAAAACTCATATGCGACAATCTTCAATATTTTTTATGCTCAAGTAAAGAGTTAAATTGTCGAACAAAAAATTTCAAAATCTATAAATTGTCGTTCTAGTATTTTTTGCAAATTGGACTCAAAGACTCCTAAAACTGGCTGATTTTAATTTTTATTCTTTTTCAAGTCGAAAAATTATTTTATAAAGTGAGACCTAAAGCCGAAAATGGCCTTGTCAATCAACTCGCCATAAAATTTGAACCAATAAGCGAATTTTTTTTTAATATTTTTGATCTGAATCACCGATTTTCATAAATTATGCATTTCGAAAGAAAACTGTCCGCAAAAATTTTCCACCAGTTATAGATAATTCAAAGTGGCTGAGCCTTTCAAAAGGCTTGTCTGGCTCCAAGGATTAAAACAATATTTTTATTTTCCATGTAAATATACCACCGCCAAAAAATTTGATTTATTTTTTACCTGTCTTCCGATCTTTCTCCTAATATTTGCATTTTAATAGCAAATTCTACAACATGATCCTTAATTTTAATAAAATAAGGCCCTGCTGCTGAAGTTTTCTTTTTTTAATTTATAAGAAATTAACTATTGACAGCCTTGAGTCAGTCTAGAATGAACATTTTCTTCAAATTTAATCATATTGTACAAGTTAGAATAAAAGTTGAATATGCCGTATACAAGCTCGTTGTGCAATGTGGGGGATTTTCTCTTATCACCAATTCTCCAAGAATAGTACATAGTTCAAGAAGAACCAACCAGGAGCACAGAGACCAGAAATACCGTCTGCCGTTTCTATGGGGAACGAGTTAATAAGACGTTATTTAAATGAAAGTTTATTAAATAAATACTACCGTTTAAATGCAACTGCTACACCAATAAATAATTTGAATATTTAACTTTCCAAAGAAATTTTATTTGTCAATATTTCGCAGTAAAAATGCATCATCAGGACGCTAAGAAATACAAATTAACAGAAAATATCAAGGTTTTACAATTACCTTGAGCACACAAATAAATATCAGTGAAGTCCGTCTAACAGGGATACAGCATATCAATATTAAAAGTACTGTCCGCAAAAAGTACTAGACTGTACAAAAAAATATGCCTTGATATGATACATATGTAACATACGTATCGTACTATGGCGTCTTTTATATGGCTAAATAAAGTACTTTCGCTGGACAGTACTTCTAATATTTGATAGGTGCGTCCTGTTAGACGGACTTCACTGTAATTATAAGAAAGTGAAATAAACTAAACAGGTTTTTAAAAATAAATAATGAAATGTTTCCAGAATCTTAGAAACTGTTTAGTTTATTTTACTTCATTATTAGCCTATTCAAGTTCATTGTAAAAAAACATGACATTTTTTTGTATGTTGTATTTTTGCCTCCTGATGATGCATTCTTAATGCGACAAAATTATATGTCACTATATAGATAAATAAAAATTGCTTTGGAGATTGAAACATTTTAAAAAATCTCATCAAAAAATTAGTAATTTAAACTTGGAAGTTTAGATATTTCGGGTGGTATCTTTCTCATCTTTTTCATATCATAAAATTTATTCATCATCAGGTATTAATGAAAACAGAACGAAAATTTAGACGGAAAAGTGACACGAAAACACAATTTTGACAAACGGGCGTATCCAAAAAGTATTTCTTCGGAAGTAAAACTTAAGCGAAAAATCGCCTTTCAATCCAATTTGTGTCATAAATTTGGAACCTAGTATCCGAAAAAATTTTAGGAAATATTTTTTAGATTCACATTGTTGAATTTTAAAATGTATATGAGGAGAAGTTTCTGCGATCATTTTTGGCTGATTTGAAGTGGCTTAGCTTTCAAAAGGCTATATGCCTCGGAGGGTTAAGGAAAATCAAAAATATAATATCCTAGGTGTAAAGATAAAAACATTAAATTTAGGGCCATATTTGAGACATATTTTTCTGCGATACCATTATAATAAAAAGTACAGTTATAATAATTGCGTTAGATTATGATGGTGGTAAACCATGTGACTTTAAAAATAATCCGTACATTAAATCTTGTTGAGCATATTAAAAAAAGTTTTCCGCCAAGGCACCAGAGCCACAATTGTGGCTCTACTTTGAAATCGGAAGTTGTTTTTAAATAAGGTCAAAAATTGATGGAAAAATGATGATTTTTGATAAAAAATGGTTATTTTTCCCTATAAAAGCAGATTATTACACTTTTTCTTCATTATTTCAAGTAAATATGGTAATGAAGTACACTGTTGACAATTTTTGATTGCTTAAATTCACTTTATTATATAATTAAATTTTTTCATGGGATACTTGAAGTTGAAAATTTAGAAATTTCACTTCCGAAAAAAATTATCTGCCCCAAGATACCAATAAATTTTTATTTTAACTGATTATGCATGCACAAAACACTTTCCTAAACTGGATAATCTCACATTTGTATTTTATGTTACTATACAGTATAGTATAGAGTAAGGCTGTATAGTATACAGTATAGATTCGAAAATAATTTTCAGGAAATGTTTTGAAACATAGGCGAAAAATCCTAATAATCACCTGAACCAAACATTCGAAAAAAAATTAAAATTATTTTTTGGGAACCGAATCAAAATTATTTATAATGTGTTTGAAAGAAAAGACTCTACTATTCCGTTTTTGCCTTTTTTGAATGTTTTTAGGTTATCTTGAGCCACAATTGTCGCTCTGTGCCACAAGGGTAAGGAAGTGGGCGTCGATATCTCAGCTTCAAGTATTAATCCTTTTGATACACCCATTTTGTAGAGAATTTTCTACCGGTTTTTTGAGTCAATATAATTTTTACAGAAAAATCGGTTTTTAGGAGGTTCATAATTAAGGTGAAATTTAAGGGGGTTTGAAATTTAATGAACCAATTCGATCAAAAAAGTTTTCTAGCCCGTTTATTCAAGAAATGAACACATAAACTCTCAGATTTGCTCGAAAAAGTTTGAAATTCACTTTTGAATTTTTTTTTTTTTTTTTGTAGAAAATATTCTCCGAATTTTTGAGAAAAAACCGGAAATTCAGTCATTTTTCGAGACCCCATGACAAAATTTTCAAAAAGTTGTCTCGAGAGTATTTGAGCCAGGCTTTGTCATGACTTTAAAGCATTAAATTAAAAAATCCCATGAAAAATGTAGGAGGAGTAGGCTTTCTAGTGAAGCCTCCCAATTGGCTGTTTTGGACCACTAGAGGTATAAATTCGAAAAGTTGGGTAGAGAGAAGTTTGTTTTTATATAATTAAGACTAAATGTCAAGTTATAGAAAAAAATAAATACAACGAAGGAGGAGTAGGCTTTTTTAGTGCTTTTTTGGACGCCTAATAAAAAATCGTTTTATGGCGGTAGGTGAAATTATCCGATGCCCCTAAGTGGACCGTCATCATCCTTAAGAGTTGTACCACATATTTAAAAAATATTTGAATAATTATCCTCTGCCAGATTTGTCAGGAACTCACTTGAAAACTTTAAAAACAGCTTAAAATTCGATTAAAATTATCGACGCCCACTTCCCTTAACGGGTATGCTCAGAAATTCTAACAACGACCAACTCAGATGGTGGTAATTTATTACCAGCTAACTTTGAAAAATCATATTTTTCTTCCTGGGTAAGTATGGTCGACATACTAGACTAATTTTGAAGTTCAAACAATTTTTCGCAGATAAAAAATAATTTAAAACGTTTCATGTTTACGAAAAAGTAATTTTTTACTCGATTTACTTTTCAAAACGAAAATTGACGTATTTGATAATTTAAGAAAAAACGGTGATGATTTTGTTTTACATATCAATATAAAAAATACCGCCTGGGAATTTTGATCTTGAAAAACTTCATTGCAATACTATCAACTGCTAATTAGGCGGCAAGTTCTTTGATTCGTATCGCGCGAGAAAAACAAATCAAACAGAAAAAATTGAGAATCATTTTTCTTATTAACTGTCGTATTTGTCTAAGCGGACGTTTTTGAAAATTTCAAAAACGTCCTTAGACGTAAATAAATTTTGAAATTTGAAAAAATGCGTATTGTTTCGCCCAAAAAACGCAAAAGACATACTAAAGATCCGCTTAGACAAACGTCGCTTAGACAAATGGACTAGTAATTGAAAATGATTGATTCTCCGAATTAATTAACAGCAGCCGCACTTTAGGATATTTTACTGTGCCGGATGTGTAAATATCCCGCCGATAAATCGTCTTTGCTCTTCCAGGTGATACAAATCAGCAGTAAAGAGTTATCAAAAAATAGGTTCCGTTTTTTATTCTTTAAAAAAACTAAAATTTATTTTGTACAATGAACTGTATCTTTATTGTCTTATATATACTTTCGAATGTTACCAAATAATTGGTTTGGTTTCTGTTTGTCAAATAAATACAATTTTGTTGAGCGCTCAACATTTCAAAGAGTAAATAAAGTCAAACCTACTAGCAAATAGTATCAATTTTCAGTTGTTTGTTCAAAGTTAAAGCTTCATTTATGATTTGCATCTTATAAAAAGCACTAAATTTTTTTTTATTTCTGGAATGAAATTGATTTTAAGAGAAAAAATTGAAAATATTTTAGGTGAGAAAATCAAAATAAAGAAATTTTTTCGAATCTATGAATGAAAATCCTGATTTTGGACACAAAATGAAAAAAAATTCGATCTGGTGAAAGGCGTTTATTTTTTTTTCAGAGATTTCTCAACTTTCAAAAACTCAATCTAAACTTTTCATGTGCGAAATTTCGACGCGACAAAGTTGCTTTATCTCAAGAAGTAAACAAGATAGAGAAATCTTTTTAGCACCAAGAGATTCAGGAATTGTGAAAAAAGCTAAGAGTCGAGCTGGTATAGATTACCAAAATGAGTTATGTGGTTAAGGGAGTACCCACGGAGGTTATATTTCAGCTCTCAGACATGATCAAGAGCTAATTTTACTTCATTCTCAATTTTGTAATTGGTTTCATTCTAAAAAATTGAACAAAAAATTTCGATGAAAAAATTCCTATTTTTTCTAAGCATAATTTTCCTCCTTCTGGCTGTAACTTTAAAAGTTTTACCCGGTTTAAGGGGTAGGTGTCGCTTTTTGGTACCTTTCAATCACGCCTCAGAACAATCTTAGGGCAGTTGTGAAAAATCTGAGGATACTCGTTTGTAGATCTATCCTTCGTCTAACGATTACACATCTCAAAGTCAACATTGTTACATCACACCACCAGGTGGTGATCGTATTCTAGAACACTAAACGGTTTTTTAAAAATCTATCTTCTTTTGACCACACATACAAGCGTCTCAAAGTTTACACAAAGTAGCGGATAAATGAGAACAAAAATGTGATGAGAAGGATTTTTCAAATTTTGACCTTTTTTATTCTTTAGAATCTCACTTGAACGCCGATTTTTCCAGTTTTCAACTTCAAACTATCTTCTTTTAGACGAATGTTTGAATAAAGCCGTTTTTTGACTAAGGTAGATAAATATAATGCGGTTCAATGTGATGAGGAGGAATTTTGATTATATTCTGGAATTCTAGAAAATTGATTTTAAGTGAACCGAAAATAAAGTTCGAAAAAAAAGTTCGTCTGATTGGAACAAAAGTACTACCAATTGTAGCTGAAACATCACTGATCAAAAAATCTGCTTACAGCTAATCGAAATTGTGAACAATCAGCGTCAATTGGATAATTAGGTTTAACATTTTTGCTTAAAATAATTGAAATTTCTAGATTTTCGATATTTTGATATCATGCATCGTTTTAGGCGGGTCATATTCACCAATAAAAAATATTTCATATCATGGTGGAATACGGTTTTATGCCAGTTAAAAGCAAAAAATATTCGAATTTGAAAATTCTAGATTTTGTTCTAGATTTGTTTTGAAAAAAAATAATTGCCACCATGAGATTCCTTGGGTCAACTTTACTCTAACCGATATTAATGTATCATAAATTAATTCTATAAAGGGCTAAAAAAAAATCGACACCTACCCTTAAGCTAATTTTTGTTGCATTAGTTCACTCATAATTCAATCTTGAGAATCGAAATAAAATAAATTTTCGAAAATAAAAAATTTCCAATGGTTTTTAGATCCTGAAAATCGACGTACCCCACGAGGATTACATCTCGGAACCATATATGGTAGATATTAATTTTTGCTGCATTCAAAATTTTGGTACTACAGGGGGGTGTGCATGTCTGATTTTCAATTTCCAGAGCTAGTTAGGAAAATCTGAAGCTTGAGCAATAATTCAAAAATGCCAATTTGTAGACCTAGCCTTTATCTTGTGAAATCGAAGGTCAATTTCAGATTTTGATCACTACACCAATCGTCACATAGTCGTGACAGGGAGTCACTTCGCAAAATTTCAAATCTTATCTCCTCCAGACTATATAAAATTTTCGAAAAGTTGGATAATCGTGGAATAAACAAACTAAGATTTGCAGTGAGGGTTTTTTTTATTTCGATGACTGAATTTTCCTAGCGGTCAATAAAACTGACGATTTTTGGCCGTTTTTCATGATTTTTGGCTAAAAATCTATCTCCTCCGAAGTGTTAGCTTCAAAATAGGCCAAATTTTTTTAAAGTACACATTGTTGCATTTTGAAGGATTGCAGTGACGTTTTCCCAAATTTCGATGGAGACTTGAAATATGATTTTTTGTAAAAAAATTCGAAAGTAGGCTCACACGAAAGCCAGTGAAACACTGAACATAAAGTTGGCTTACGTCCAGCCGATATTTTGCAGTTTTAGTGGTCAAATCTTAACAAACAATATTTTCTGACTAATTCCGAGAAAAATACTTAGGTAACTTTTTTTTAGAACACCCAGCTAGGTTTTGACACTCTCACTTGAGAACGGAACAATATTCACAAACAGATTTTTGGTCCAACAGACAATTAAAAACTCCAAGACCAAATGTTTTTGATTTTCCGACGGATGTCCGGTTATACCTGAAATGACCGGTAAAATTTTCAAAAGTCATTCTGAGACACCACACATTCTTCGAAACTAATTTTTTGGAATTTATAACAACTTTTGTCGAGATTTTTTGGCAATATTTCTTTTTGTCATCTGAACCGTAAAATAGGGCCAATTATTTTATATATGAGGAAATTTCAGCAGTTGATAAACTTCTCCTTGGTATAATGGTTAACGTTTTGGAGTCTGCGGTGACTTGTTAGAGTTCGATCTTGTCTAATGCATACTTTTTTTTAATATTTTTTTTCATTTTTTCTTGAGAAAGAGTTAGCGCAGTCCGACCCTTGAAGGTGTAATTGACAAAAATGTTATTGCCAAACATTTCTCTTGAAAAACTATCCGGGTAAGATATTTTCAGCTTCACAGGTCCCCTCATTTGAGAGATACAAAAAGCTGAATTTGACCCTTTGGCGGCTTCATATGACAAAAAGATTTTGGCCAAAAATTTCCGACGAACAAGTTGTGCCAGATGCCAAAAATTGGCTTCGAAGAATGTGCCGATGTTCTCAGAATCGTCTTTTTAGACCTTTACCGGTCAATTACCGGTAAACCGGACATCCGTCAAAAAATTTGCTCTTGGAGTTTTTAATTGTCTGTTGGGATGCAAAAATCCGTTTGTAATATCTTGTTCCGTTCCAAAGTGAGAGTGTAAAACCTCAGCCGGGTGTTCTTAAAAAAAAGTTACCTTAGAAAAAATCGAAAAACGCGAAAAATTTTTTTTGAGGTTTGATCGGAAATACATTTTGAAGACATCGCGAAGCAATAATGGTGCACTCTGATTGCCTCTAAGTCTTCATAAAATCAGCACCCCCTTAAAGGGTTCCATCATCTCAACTTGATGTCAATATTTACAATAGGGTACATTGATAAGACGCATCATATAAAAACTTCTCAAAATAAAATTACTTCACAGTACCATAAAAGATGCCTTGTGACGAACGTACAAAATAATTTCAGAACAAAAATGGAACATAATTTAATTATTATCGATTGTCGAAAAAATATTTTCCGAAACGTTTTTGAACATTATCAGTAACCTTAATGGAGGTTAATCATTTTCTACTTAAACATCATTAAGTACGGTTTTTTTTGAGGACTTAATGATTCTTTAAACTTAAATCAGGCTTAATCTCCCTTAAGTATTTTTGGACCTCATAAATATATTTTTTCTTCACTTATTTAAGTGGAAAAAAAAGTATTTTTTTTTAATTAAATAGAAAATTATCAATGAGAAAACAAGTATTTTTTTGTAATTAAATAGATATTTTTTTTTGCACGTTATCAAAAATTTTCTATTTTTATTCAATTGAGAATGTATGCCTTTTCCAAGCGTTTCCAGAATGGCACTGAGCCGTTTTGGGCTTGTTAGCACTCCCTTCTTTACCATTTTTCAGCGTTCATTAATGTTCGTTTGGAAATTCCAACCAAAAGAGGCTTTTCATCAGTTCCATCGATTCTGTTTTTGTAACTGTAATCAATAGACATCATTTTCGATATAGCTAAAAATCTCCAAAAAATATTGAAGGGGGGGGGTGTTAGTAAATTTCGACATTTTGGAGGCTTGATATGGCGACACTGATAGAGATGAGACATTTCTGAGAAATATAAACGGTGCTAGAGATAATATTTATGAATAACTTTAAATTTCTTCTAGAATCTTCTGTGTTCAAAATCAGACCATAGTTTCTAATGTTCAAAATTTTAGATTTCGCGCCCTTTTTGTCGATTTACAGCCAATCAGGCCGAAATTCTAAAAAATACTCCCAATACGATATTCTAGACTTAGTGAGCTTCTTATATTCTGAAAGTGACATTTATACCAATCTGCCAAATCTCCAGAAATCATCCAAAAAGTCAACTTATCTCGGCCGAAGGTTTTTAATCCATCAGATCTGTGATGATCACTGATGTGCCAACTGGTTACAAAATTGCCTAAAAGTAAATGTATTTGATGAATGGCCTAAAGGAATTATTGTACAGTTAAAAACTTGCAATTTTTGTACAGGTACATATTATGTATACTTTATTGTACAGGTTGGGTATTTGTTTGAAACGAGTTTTCGTGATTTTGCAAAGTTGTTTTTACAGGAACCGAGAAGTTGATGAATAAGTCTCGACATCATACTAAAATTTTAAAAGGGGGTTTATCTGACAGCTGAAGGGGGTGTTCATGTCTGATTTTATGAAGACGTAAAGGCAAATAGAGTGCACCTAATTGTTCCTGGATGGCTTCAAAATGTATCTCCGATCAAATCATTCAAATTTTTTTCCGAAATTTGCACGTTTTTCCGATTTTTCTCTAAGTATTTTTTTCGGAATTAAAGGGTACTCGTCGGTTTTTTATATTTTCAATCAGGGTTCAGAAAAAAACAGAACAAGTTATGGAAATTCTGAAAAGACTGATATGCAGATCTATTCTTCTGCTCTCGACTGTAAGTAGACAAAAAATATTTTGAGTACCAAGTGGGAGGAGAGTTCTAGAACACTTATTTTGTCTTCAATGTCTTTTTACTCAAAACGGTTTAAGGGGGTGTGCATGTCTGATTTAATAAAGGCCTTAGAGGCATTAAAAATGCTCCAAATGGATACGAGGTGATAATTAAGTGTACTAAGAACTTTTTTTTAGAAGTTTTTTATAGTTTTTTATTGTCTGTTGGATGCAAAAGACAGTTTGTAAATATCTTGCTCCGTTCTCAAATGAGAGTGTCAAAACCTCAGCTGGGTGTTCTAAAAAAAAGTTACCTAAGTATTTTTTAAAAGATGAAGTTAAAAAATAACGTTTGCTCGAATTTGACCACTAAAACTTCAAAATATCGCCTTGACGTAAGCCAACTTTCTCATCAGTGTTTCACTGGCTTTCTTTTGAGTCTACCTTCGAAGCACTTTTTTTTNATTTGACCACTAAAACTGCAAAATATCGGCTGGACGTAAGCCAACTTTATGTTCAGTGTTTCACTGGCTTTCGTGTGAGCCTACTTTCGAATTTTTTTACAAAAAATCATATTTTCAAGTCTGCATCGAAATTTGGGAAAAACGTCACTGCAATCCTTCAAAATGCAACAATGTGTACTTTAAAAAAATTTGGCCCTATTTTGAAACTAAACTTCGGAGGAGATAGATTTTTAAGCCAAAAATCATGAAAAACGGCCAAAAATCGTCAGTTTATTGGACCGCTAGGAAAATTCAGTCATCGAAATAAAAAAAACCCTCACTGCAAATCTTAGTTTGTTTATTCCACGAATTATGCCAACTTTTCGAAAATTTTATATAGTCTGGAGGAGATAGATTTTGAAATTTTGCGAAGTGACCTCCTGTCACGACTATGTGACGATTGGTGTAGTCATCAAAATCTGAAATTGACCTTCGATTTCACAAGATAAAGGCTAGGTCTACAAATTGGCATTTTTGGAATTATTGCTCAAGCTTCAGATTTTCCTAAACTAGCTCTGGAAATTGAAAATCAGACATGCACACCCCCTTGAGTACCAAAATTTTGAATGCAGCAAAAATTAATATTCTACCATATATGGTTCCCGAGATGTAATCCTCGTGGGGTACGTCGATTTTCAGGATCTAAGAAACCATTGGAAATTTTTTATTTTCGAAAATTTATTTTTATTTCGATTCTCAAGATTGAATTATGAGTGAACTAATGCAACCAAAATTAGCTTAAGGGGTAGGTGTCGATTTTTTTTTAGCCCTTTATAGAATTAATTTATGATACATTAATATCGGTTATGAGTAAAGTTGACCCAAGGAATCTCATGGTGCACCATGGTGGCAATTATTTTTTTCAAAACAATCTAGAACAAAATCTAGAATTTTCAAAATTCGAATAT
>SCLH01001061.1:98038-117781 GCA_004367855.1 Oikopleura vanhoeffeni | reverse complement strand
AGAACTTTTCCTGTGACCTTGACCAAAAAATTGTTCAGGACTACCAAAACCGGGTGTTCCAGCATTCTTAATTTGACTTTCATTTTTAGCAGCAAGTCCAAAATCTGTCAAAACGACACTTGTCTCACTTGTCCGATCTATTTCACCATTTTTTAGTTTCAATAAAATATTGGAGGGCTTTAAATCATAATGACACATTTCTTTAGATTGAATTTCTTCAACAGCAAGGATAATTTTCTTTAAGATAAAAATTCGTTCTTCGATGTGGAGCTTATTTTTGATTGGTTTTTGGAAAGTTTTCAAATAGGTCCATAAAGAACAATCATATTTTGGCATCACTGAATATATTAACAACATAAAAAAAAAGAATTTTCAGCATTCCGTAACGAAAACTCGGACTCACCCCATTTTTAGTCGTTTTTTTCAAATATCTTTCAAAAAATATTTTTTGAAATATGTCAAGCCAGCAAAAAAGTTAAGCCAAGTCAATCAAGCCAATCAAGTCAACAGCAAAAATTTTGGTAACGTAAAGCCTAAGTCAAGGTCAAAGCCAAAAAATTTGCTGCTTGCCGAGCTGTGGAGCTACTGCTGTGGCGCTCGACAACCCGTGAGCTATTCTCAGGGATATTTCGTAGAAATTGTGGCTTTAAAAATATTGAACGTATAGAACTCAAATTTTCAGGGTCTATTAACCCTCACCTGCACGAGCGCGTTTCAGAACACAGAGATAAAAAATATTTTGTGGAAGTGTCATTTTGGCCGGCGGAATATCGGAACAGACCACCGATAGTTCGCCTTATTTTTAATTTCAAGAATTTTGGTGAGTTCTAAAAATTTCTTATCAGACTGAAATGCATTATTTGGATGCAATTTTTTGTTTAATGCAGTTGAAACAGTACTGGAACAAGATAGTGATCTACAAGGTAGCAAATTTTATTGTGACGGCCCTGATTATGAAAAATCAAGTAAATGGAGTTTTGTATGCTCAAAATCGAAGTTAGTGCTCTAAATGGGCGTTTTAAAAAGTCAGTTTCTGTCAGAAACTTTCTGACCACTAGAGGACCACTAAGTACAAAATTTTGATGAATACAAAAAAATACATCTTCCTGCTGGCGCATAAATATAGAGCATTTAACAATTTTCTGATTATTTTTGTTAAACGTAAGAAATATTTTTATTATTAAACCGAAAAGTTAATTCAATATCGTTTACATTTTTTTCTCTAAAAATTTTGGTTAAAAAGGGCAATGTTTGGTCAAACACCAGTAAATTAACGATTATAAGACACCCGTTGGAGGTCTACACTTTTGATATGTATCAAAAGAATCGCGGTCGCAACTTCTACAGGGTGTAACGTTTTTCCCTTCTTTTTCCCAAATTGCATAAATCTGAATTCCGCCGTTTTGATTGGTTGAATCGGAAAAAGACGTGGGTTTTTGCCAAAATTGATCGTTCTCATTGGCGGATAGCAATTCATGCAGATTGGGAAAAAGAATGAAAAAACGTTACATGCTGTATGTTGAGTTACTTTTTAAGAATTAAACATCAGTTTTGAAGGTGTAAAATTTCATATTTATGATATAAATATGATATATTTGAAAAAAAGGTTTTGTTGAACACATATCAAGGTTAGCTGAACATTCCCAAATTATCTCTCTTTTTCTCGAAAATATGTACGAAGTATTCATAGNCAAAAACTTTTTCCGCGGCCTTCAGACTCGGCCACACTGCCAAAAACGTATTTGGTCTACCAGACAAAAGCGAATTCCAAGGGGTTTCACCGTCTGAAAAAACATCAAAAGTTATGTCAGGAATTTTTCAAATTCCTAACTAAAAAACTATACAATTTTTCAAAAATACAAAATTTCAATTTTTACAAACAAAAAAACTGTAACCCTAGAAAAAAACAATTTCAAAAATCTCACCTGGTAAACCAGAACTTTTTTGAGATTTTCTCCCGCGTATCATTGGCGCAACTTGGTATCGATCCGCACCTGTCCAGCTATTTCACAACTTGAGTTCCGATCAAACCGCGGAACAAGTGCGGCCGCTCGTTGTCGGATCGGCGGTCGATCAGAATAAACGTGTCGCGAGATCGAAACATTCGGCCTATCCACCCTAAGATAACCTTTGCCTTTTCGCCGGACACATATCATAACAATATCGGACCACCCACAGCTACCCAGGAGACGCCACAAATGCAACGTTGTTATATAAACAAAAAACACCGCTCTTTCATCTGTTACCGCGGTAATTCGGTCGATTCGTTTTTCTTGGGACCAAACTGACGAACTTGACCCCCGGAACATCAACGTTATACCGGTCACCGCGCGCGCCAAAACCCAATATCCTCGCTCCCGGAAAAATTTCAAGGGATTGAAAGCGCCACAAACCCAAAAGGTGAACCTCATGGTCAACCACCATACCGTCCCTAGCAAAGGATCTACTCCAATGCGTTCAAAACCCGGACGGAAATCCTGGTCGACTTTCAATTTCCGCCTAAAAAACAAAAAGGGTAATACCTTCTTCTTAAAAGTCTGTTTTGCGCGCAAACAAATAAACCAAATTTCAAAAAAAAAGGGCGCAATAAGGCTAACCACTCCTAAAAACAAAACCCTACTTCACCAATCCGACTCGAAAAATTTTTCAAAATCGTTTTTTCAAAAAAAAAAAAGGGAACAATGAGGGTGTCTGGAGTATCTTGAAAAAGAAAAACAAATACTTTTGTCTTTTCAAGAGTTGGAGGAGAGATTTTCAGAGTCATTTTTCAGAAAACAAAAAGGAACCCCCAAAAAATTCGTAAAATTTTTCATTCCAGCCTCCCGAAAGGCTCAGGCGATTTTCGACCATTTTTTTCAAAAAATCAAATTTTGAGAAATTTTCGAAATACCTTGACACCTTTCGAGTCCAGTTTTTTTTTCACAAAAAAAGCGCTCTACAAAAAAAACACCTCCTAAATGAAACATAAGTTTTCAAAACTTACTCATTTGAGTAGGTTGTCTCCACAGTTCGAGCTTCTAACGCCAACTTTTCATTAAAAAGGTGGTCGCACATCGAGCGCACCGATTTTCGAATACCAGACCAAATTTCTCGAAGCCACGAATGTCGCGGTTTCTTCAAAAGGCTTGGAACACTCCCAGGCGCCGAGGCCAAGTCCAAATTTCCGGGACCAGTACCTACGCGAACGGAAAAGGCATGACCTGGCCAAAATTCCCGACAAGACCCACAAGGGCATTCGCCCTGGACCAAAACATTCCCCGAGATTGGCGGCTGAAAACATAAGAGTATCCTGTGGGACCATTAAGAACAAGTATCACAAGTAGCCCAAATAAAACTCAAATCGGCCTGACATACTTTTCAAAAATTTTAAATTTTTTACGAAAAAAAAGATCATCCAAGAGTTCGAGAAATAAAAGTTAAAAACTTTTTCGAGACCAGGACGACAAATTAAACCGGAAAGGTGTTGAACGTAAATCATTTCAATCAAACTCAGGGGTTTCCTCGGAACATTCAGAAAAATCGTTCCATTTTTGAAATTTTCAAAAATCGATTCCCGGATCTTCAGAAGGGAGAAATTCGGAACCTTTTTTGCCACAATTTCGAAAAACAAAATTTCAAACATTACTTACAGTCAGCGATACTTTCGTTACAATATCGTCGCTCCTCCAAAAACACTTTGCTTAGCGAGCCCAAAATCGGACCATCCTTATTCTTTTCGAGGGCCACGGTCAACCAACAACCGAATCTTCAACGCGAATTGTCTTTTACACGTACCAGCGTTAGTATCTGCCCCGTTAAACCCTACATCAAATATCCTTCGATCGAACGTGAGCCCGGTCCAAAATTACCTACCGTTTTTTTACACCGGTCACAGCGCAAAATTAGGCCGAGCATTAAATGGCAAAAGCCAGTCTATGTGCGGCAACTTTCAAAGGATTAGCCTATTCCTAAAGTCAAGGCAGAATCCTGGGCCGAACGCACCCAAAGGGTACGGCATTCCCAAGCGAAACTGTCCAGACTGCAGAAGATAAAGCAATTCCGATCCCAAATTTTCGAGCGATCCACGTCGCAGCCAAATTCACGGCACCACAGAAGGTCGCCCTCCTCTGGGAATACCATCTGGCATTCTCAAAAACCGCAGTCGCGTGGGATTTCGGTTGACCGCCACTGTTCTGAATACTAACCCCCTTTTCACCCAAATTTTCGGAGTCAAGGTTTTAGAAACTCCCTACGATAGAAAAAACTCTTCTGGATTGCCGTCTCCGAATCTCAATCTCAATTTCTTGCGGATCGGCTGACTTATTCTCCCGATCGACCATTTTTTTCAGAAAAATGTTGTAGGTTCCAAAAGTTTCCGAAATTTCAGATGACAGGAAACCTCAAAACCCGAAATTTCGGGAGTAAACGCGATAGTAGCCAATCAACGAAGAGCGCCACCTCATTGGGACAAAACGGAGAAGGAACTAGAAGTCGGGAGGTCAACAAACTGACACGTGCCAAAATACTGTTTCCGGCAAACTTGGTTAAGAAACCTTCAAAACCTTTTGGCAACCCTCCACAATAGTCAGACAACCGGCCCCAAAACAAAATTCGCGGGATAATCCCCCGAATAAAACAGCGCTTCTTAGCCGCTACAAAAACCGTTTTCTGTTAAAACTAAAAACAAAAAACTAAACAAAAAGTAAAAAAGAGGTTTAACACTCACTTAAACGCACCCATCGGGCACCAAACAAAAACATTTTTTCAAATTTTCGTAAAAAACTTCAAGAAAAAAGAGTTTCCAATTTCGGGGTACTTCAAAAAAAACAATACGGTTCTATCAAACCGAAAAACGAAGTCTCAGTATCTTACTGCTCCCTTTTCGTGCCAACTAACTTTGTGTGCCACATTTACAAAGTGACGTCATATCCGTGCCCTGCGTGCCACTCGAAACTTATAAGTTCATAAGATTCGAAACTTTTTCAAAAAACAAAAATCCCGCGCGGAAATAGAAATATTTCTGAAAATTTCAAAATTCAAATTTCGACACAAAAAAGAAACGTTCTTTAAGAACGAACCAAAAATCTCAATCCGGTTTCGTAACAAAAGTTCTCTTCATTTTCAAAAAGGAAATCGATAGATGAAATGAACCAAATTCTGAGCACCGAGTTTAGCCAGGAATGCCGCATAAACCCACTCCGGAAATGGAAAAGCGCCAAGTCTACTCCGATACAACTGCTAAAAGAGCCCGAATTCCCGAGTTGGTGACAACAAACGAACTCCTTATGGAAGCCATGAAATTAGAGAGCATTTTTTGAAAAATAAACTGGACCCCCTGGAAGAAATCGCAATTCTTATTTGCCGAGCAAAAAAAACTCGTAGAAAAATCGCGGAATCGACTCCTGCGGAAAAAAAATTTTCCGGAAGAAAATGCCCAAAACTAATACTAAACATCATGTTCGGAAACAAGCTACTACAATGGTGTATCATAGTACAACAAAATTTCTACACGACGACTCAAAAAGAAAAACTCAAAGCCGCCAAACACGCGATTTTAGTTGAAAAAATCTCCACGCCGAGAGCTCGAGCACTGATTCGCTGCCAGAAATTAGCACCTCTAGCGCCGGCCAGATGCAGAATCCGTGAAAGCAGAAGAGATAGTCGACGCTACTCGAAAAGCGATTTTAGCGATCAAGAATTTTTCGAAAGCGCCCGTCGTCGAAAAACTGTACATTACATTACCTGAAGACCGTTTTTCGGGAGTCTAGCTCACTTAGCCCCATAATTTCGCTTAAATAGAGCCAGAAAACGAAAAGCGACAACGCCGCCTAATAACAAAAAAACGTACAAAATAAGTAATGTGAATTACAAAAAAAAATTCTAAAATTAGGAATTTTTTTTTCTACAGGGTGGGGGCACGTAATAACCAGAGAATTCTGGTCATTTATCAACTCTGTCGTTCCGCCAAGGCCCATCGGGCAGTTGTACAATAACACAACCTTACTTCACATCAACTTACTTTCTGTTACAACTCCTTATTGTAAAAACCTCACGTGACAATAATCACCTACTTGCGAAAGCACGTTGAGTACCCATTCGAAATTAAAAACGCTTCGAACCGGGTAAGTCAAGAGATTTTTTATCCCAAATAGAGCTTTATCATTACTGTATCCCTGCAGGTTGTTTAATTCAAAATAAACACAATGATTCAAGCCTTAACTATTGTTTCCGTCAATCATTTTCGCAAAAGCTCAGGATACCCAGCAGGATACTTAGCTAGATAAAAGTATTAGGATAAGCCAGTTGGCATGACGTATTAGCCCCAGAATTACGAGTATGTCGCACTCTATTCTTACGTAGCTATTAGTGAGCCCGGTGAACGCGGCAGAGAAGAGCATTTGAAGACTGGAAGAAATCGGAACGCGCAGAAACGGCTTGACGAGAATATTGAGGTTAGATAAAGCAGTGACACATGGCAAACAAAACTTAACAGTTTGTATCCAATATGACTACATAGATTTGATTCTAAAAATAATCAGCAACAGAACCTGATTGTAAGTAGTAGAAATCACCCGGAAAATAAGTGTCACAGCGACCAGCTTATGTGCAATGCCAAGAATTCACTCTAATTAAGAGGGTTTTATGAAAACCCCGAATTTGAAAAGATCAAGAAAAAGGCTGAGCCGGCATATTTCTTCTTTAATGATGTCGATTAAATATCTCTCGCCAATAATGGCGGCATTTTACCGGTGACACTTTTTCACTACCTTGTATTTTGTTATGTCACATACTAATTTCAGAGAGCAAAACCACTTCTTCCGCTCGCAAAGCGAAACATCATGCTAAGCGGTAACGCGGCACATCACTCTACTGCCGCTAACAAACCACAGTGTCCAGCGCTCTTATATAAACGTCCCCGCCTGCATTAGCGTAATAGCACCGAAAACGCACTGCACTAAAGATTCCAAAATTTTCAATGACGTATTAAATCAGGAAAATGCAAAAAAAATCTAAGAGTACGAATGGCACAAAGAAAATAAAGCATTAATTTTAAGAGATTTACCGGAGAACATGGCGGAAAAAACAGAGGTTAAAATTGACAGTTGAAATTCAAGACAAACGCAATCAAATAGAAATTGGCTATAGAAAAAATCAACTTTTAAAGACATTGCCCAACATCAAAAAAATTTCTTCCCACACAGTATATTGCGTCATTTACATAGTAAAAACTTTGCCTTACAATGACCATAAAATTATTCAAAATTTAAAAAATATTTTGTAACATAACTAAAAACTAACTTCAGCCGCTCTTTGCCGCTGTTATATTTCAAAAAATTGATATTTTATGTCCGTCCAAATCAAATTAAAGGTCAAACATGAAGTAAATAATTTTTCTTTATAGTGATTTTCTGACAACCAGAAAAGTTATTACACTGTAAGAACTGAAAATAAAATTTAATACCACTGTGCTGTAAGATATATGGCCAAGAATCATTTCGACTTGAAATACAATTTCTAGCCGCTAATATGAAATAATAAACTTGAATATCATTATCTCTGGAGCAACTTGATGTCTCCGCGGTGTCTTTCAAATATGGAAGCTCTCCTCGAACTAGGTCCTGGATTTATATACCAGATGAAAAGGTCCTAGAGAAAATACCTCAAAGGACTTACACAAATAATCCAAATATGATTTTTACAGCGTAAGTCTATGAACCCATCTTTAGGATTTTTTGAAAAGGATCGAATTAAGATTTTTTCTAATAGGTCCGATATCGCCATAGTCTTTTATTTCAATATGTTATTTTGGCTCTAGCGTGTGATAGGATCGGCATAACGTTTTTTGCTCAAATTTTTTTTAATTATGTTTAAATTGTAGCCCTTGAAGAACTACTTACTGAAGTTCAGTACAAAAATATTATTACAAAGTTGTCAGCTACAGTCTGCTTAAAAATGAACTGACTGTTTTTCAAATTGCCTATGTTAAAGCTAAAAATTTTAATTGGCATTTTTCATTTTCACGCAGTAGCTTACATAGGGAAAATGATAAGAAATGAAGAAGGACTAGGCTTTTAAGTGCTTTTACGGACCCCTGCTGAAAATCATTTTCTGAGCGTATGTTGAATCATGTGATTTACTGAATAGTACTGGTTATTTCTTAAAGAGAGTTGTACTACATATCTTAAAATAAATTCATTATTTTGAATTCAGTTTTCTCAAAAACTTTACTTGAAATTGTGAAGCAAAAAAAAGAGCCCAAAGTATCGTTGCAAGCCACATACACTCAAACACGATCGACCCAGCAACGCAAGCGTGAAAAATTTCTTCTGTTAGATCATTTATTAACATCAACAGTTGCTTCTAGAAGCACTTAATTGAGATCTCAAATAATTGGGAGCGGGTCTCTGATGGTGACGCTGTTTGTTCATATTGCACGTTTAATTTATCCGCCCCCGCTTATCCATGAGTAAACAGTTTTGTATCTGCGGTCCAGGAAGCAACGTCTGTTAGACCTACTTAAGGGTTGTAATAGGCTGAAAGGCTCTTGCGAAGGCTTCATAACTTTTTATTTTCTTCATAACAATCTCATTTAAAAATCTCGAGGAATAGTAGTTCGTTAATCTCGTGCGAAACATTTAACTTTTCTGACTTTTTTCAGAGATGATATCAAGAATAGAATGGTTCGCCTTATTACAAACACGCATTGGTTGAGAATGTTACCAAGCACACGACCACAAGGGGTGAACCATGAGCAAGAAATGTTGCAGGTATGTTTGCGCTTTGCGCTGTAATCGACAAAAAAAGTGCGGCAGACAATGAAAATTTTGAATTGAAATGAGAATTAGGCACATTTACAATGCCAACCGGAAAAGAATATCCTTGGAGATAACGGTTTGGCTGGAAAAGATATATAGCAAAAATATGGTCTGCATTAATGGCACACAAACAAGACGGAATTCTAGGAAAAAACAATCAAAACTATTGTTCAACAAAGATTCATTTATTAGAGTCTCTAGGCACACGGTTTCTGTTCAAATCAGACCATAGTTGCTAATATCGTTTCCAGCAAACCGTACCCAAGGAATCTTTTGCTGGAATTTAAATTGTCTAATTCTCATTTTCATACTCAAAATTTTCGATTTCGCGCATTTTTTTGTCGAATTACAGCCAAATTCAAAAAAGTACTTGAAACACCTTGCTCACTACCCCTTGGGCTTGTTAGATTCCGAAAATGACGTTGTTTTGAATTAAGGCGCAAAAAAATAGGACTTTCAAAAAAAAATTTGCTCGCGGTTAACTCAATTTACCGGTTGGTCGAACATGTTATGAAAAAAGTCAGAAGTAGAATGTGTTCTAGAGATTACAAACTTTTATTCCTGAGATTTTTATAAGATTGTTATGAAGGAATAAAAAGTTATGAGTCTTCGAAAAATCCTTTCTAGCCTAAACAACTCCCTTAAAAACCTAATTGTGGAACCTTATCCTGATGAAGATGCTTCACCAAACGCATATTTTGTGCATGTACCGTTTCCATTATCGATAACAATAGCTTCTCCACCTATTCCTAATATTTTTGACAAATCGAGCTTTATAGTTGTTTTGTCTGGGATTTTGGAAACATAAAGACTTTCAATATTATCATCTAATATATCGTATCTTATAGATCGTTGATCGAACATCTAAAAACACATCATATTAATTCAATATAAATTATATTATATCTATCATGGCACTTGCTGTCAGCAAGTTTCTGAGCTTTTTATGGCACTCTTTAGATGTGGGTAAACTACATTTTTTTTGATAACCATAACAATTTATTGAAAATTTTCTTCAAGTTTTCTTGTTATACATTGTAATTAATTAAGCACCATAATTTTTGTTGTCAATATGGAACAAGTAGTTTTTCTGAATGACTTTGGAAATAAATGAGCTGGAAGTGAAAAGTAAGAACCATAACATTATTCTTGAAAATGGGGCGTCGANGCCACTCTGAAGCTATCGTATAATCCTGATCTGACTTTTTCACTTTATCATTACCGTTTGACTAGTCATAGATGTAGCAAAATAGCTTCAAATTTAAAAAAAATTCTCTCAAAATACACACAAATTGTAGACTAAATGTCTGCTTTAAACAATAACACTCGAAGAACATCATTTTACCTCGCTTAAAAGCTCGAAAATCATGGATTTGCTCATACAATAGGTCTACTTTTACATGTGAATGTCAAATTGAGACCTACGTTGGACAACCCAGAAAAATTTAAAAATCGATGTCCAACACGAAGCGCAACGGCATTCAAATATTTATAACCATACTTCACAATGTGAAATATTTTTAAATGCAGACAAACAAAATACGTATCGCTCCGACGATACACAATGTAGAAGTTTTTTACTTGAACATTCAAATGTTTTAAATCCAACCTCGCAATTGGCATGAACGTATGGGATATGAAAGTCTATGTATTACACAACTTCAACCTACCCAAATAAACAAAAAAAATGCCAAAAACCTAACTTAATTTACTTGTGTGACCAAAATTGAGATTTTACTTCTCTTGTACCGTGCGCCTTTCATTAGCAATAACATTCGAGGCGCACGCTATTGCCTAATTATTCTGTTGTCACTGCGAAAAAATTTTACTTCTATCTTATAAAACTCTTTTTATTCCCTCACAACAAACTGAAGATGATTTGATAAAATCGAAAGCTTTTTTACAAAATAAAAAATGTAGTTAAAACCTATAAATGTTCATATTATATTATTATTTTTTATATATTTCTTAAGTATTTAAAATCTTAAAATTAATTCAAATTACAAATACATCTTGAAAGATAAATAGTTATAAATTTCTGCCTCACAGTTTGTCACCTGTCTCGGTGGAATTTAAACAATTATTTTCAATTTTCCCAATCAAATATTTATCGCGATGCGTTGGATTACTATCTCTAAAGAATAACAGGATAGCATTAAATAAATGAATAAAACAATTAATTGAAAAATGATGAAAATATAATTAAATTTTTGAAATTAAATTAAACACAATTAATTTGAAATTAATAACATAGAATTAATTCTGCAAATAAATTAAAAATAAACTTATTTTGAAAAATAATTAAAATATAATCAAGTTTGACAATAATTAAATAAAGTTAATTTTGACAATGAATTTAAAATGGAATTAATTTTGCAATTAAAATAAAAAATTGCGAAATAAATTTTATAGTTCATTAAATTTCAAAATAAAATTGTATATTTATATTTTCTTTTCCTTTTATTTCTTTGAAAAACTTCATTTTGAAGGTATAATTGTCTTCATCACCGTTGTTAATTTTAATATTCACTTCTTAAAGAAAACACCTAGGAGTTAAAATGGAAGAAAAAAAACGTCAATATAAAATGTTTCTCCATATATAGTGGGTTGGATCCCCCTAATGTGTAATTTCTTATCGGAATATGCTTATAATGACAAAATGGTTATAGAATACAGCCGTCTCAAATCCGAAGTATCAACTATAAACATCAATATTCACCATCAATAATCCAGAATCGTATATTCAAAAACATTTTTTGTAGCTGTTCATTGTGCAACATCCAACCGAACCCAAAAAATACCCTATCATTCCTCCAGGCATTTTTTTTTTAACCAATGATCTGAGAAATCTTCATTTTGTTGATTGGCTCAATCGCGTCCACACTAATTCGATGGATTCATGAATACTTTTTAAATCAATCAAATTTAAAATTTTAACTCCTCGTAGTTGTCTTTTGCACCATCCGTGGCTGCAATGGCCTTAATCGCAATTAGGAACCCTCAATCAGTGCTTAAAAAGAAAAATTTCAAAGTGATAGATCGTTATTGGATAATTGACGTTGTGCGTTTTTTTTCGAACAAATTTTTTACTGTATTACAGTACTTATTTTTTGGCAGAAAAATTAAATCATCAAAAAAACTTTAAGCGGGATCAGAAAAAAATTCTAAGACTTTTCCCATTACACGCATTGCCTCAAACATCACGTGAACCGTATATTTGAAGGGAATAAGCGTCTGATAAATAGTGCTGTTTTTTGTTCAAAAATTTGCTTAAATCAATTTTTTGAAAGAAGTGAGGGGTCCTTTAGAAGTTGGCCAATTAACATCGAATTCAAGAGTTCTTGAACATTAATAATATTTCCAAAAACCGCTCACGTGATCTTTTTCGAAAATAAGGATTTATTTATGACATATTCCAAACCTTATTTTTGGATTATTTCGTCACGTGGATTTATTCGGACTTTGGGTAATGTTGGAAAAAGTTCTTAAAAGTTTGAAGTTGACCTGGAATTTTTTGACTAATTTGAGTACTTTTCAATTACTGTACTATGTTTTTTTTCAAAAAGTACTCAAATCACGTGGGAAGACTCCTTAAAAGATCTTCACGAATTTCTAAGACTTTTATTGCATTTTAAAATGGCCTCCGCTTTAAATAGAGCAGTTCTAGAAGGTCCAAACTTCCGAAATAAGCGATAACATAAGAATGCGTAGGCGACAGAAAGAAGAGAGAAATAAATCGTCCACAAAAATGTAAAGGAGTCATTTTACTAAGAATTGTTCTTTAAACATTCAAAAAAAAAAACAAAAACCAATTTTTTTTTGCAGATTATCCATACCAAGATTGGTACGGGTTTAATATTTCAAATTTTAAAATGTCCAGATTAACCCCTAAATTCGTGTTAGTTATGCATTTTTTTGTCAGAATCGGCGAAAATGAGAGAGTATTTAATTTTCCTTATTCACATTTATAAACTTTTGATAATTTTTTTTTAAAAAATTGTTTTTATAAGGACAGTAGAAAATTCTTTGTATAATATTATTATTATAGAAAAAATAGATGTTTGATGATGAATCGTCGGTTATATGCTGATTTTAAATGCAAACACCACGGATGGTGCAAAGACACTGACGGCGTCCAGAGATTGTCGGCCACTACGGAGTTAATGGGATGTATGTCATCACTGTATGATAACTTTCATTGCTACAACTTTTTTAAAAATTTTGAAATTGTAGCCCTAAAAGATATCACTATCTGATCAAAAAAAATGCCAACAATTGCCTTGAAAAATGAAAAAAACGTTTGTTGAAATTGCCTATCATTGGCTGACATTTGCCTTAATTTTTCCAAATTAATTTTCAAAATTTCAATCCACAATGGTCAGCATTTCAAGACAGATTTTTATTTTTAAAGGATTGTGGGTCTTCCAGCAATGTTGCCGGGGGAATAAACCCTTTGCCCCGCATTGCTGACGATTTTCCAAATTATTTTGATCAGAAAGTGATATTTTTCCAATAAGAATTAACTTCAAGTTAATTATAATTAATTATTTATTAATTCGGAAGCAAATTTGACATGCGGTGTATTTTCAGCATACCGTCACCTTTTTGTGCCATGGTTTTTTACTTGTGTCGCAAATACAAATAAGTTTATCTCATTAATGTTAAGATTTAAAAATTAATTAAACAAAAACTTACAGTCAGTATGTAAAGTTAAATAATTTATGTTTACTTAACTCGTAGACTTTAGACATGATCTGTACCCAGACTCGATTCGAGCCAACTTGTTGGCCTCCAACTTTAAATCGGCCTATTAATCGGCCATAATAGTTCGATTATCACATTCAATTTTTTCAATAGCTTAAAATAATATTCAGCAATTTGCTATACAAATGAAATAACAAAATAAAATTTAAACAATTTAAAAGGCATTTAATGAGGATAAGAAAACAAAAAAGTTGCGAAAGTTCACTATCCACTTCGACTATAAAAGTTGCCCAATAATGAGATGAAATTAAACTTAATTTATTATTTGCCAATTACCTCATATAAAACTTTAAAATTGATTTTCGTATCGCTCTGTCTAAAAGAATTAGATGTTTTCTACAAAAATTCTCTAGTAAAATGACTCTTAAATTATTTGGAATCTAATTTTCGTCTAATTGAGAAAGAAAAGAGAGAACCTTCACGCCTACGCATGATTCATCTTTTTCACTGATTCTTATGTTATCAGTGTTCCGGAAAGAAAAAAAAAAAAAAAAAAATTGGACTTCTAGGACTGCTTTATAACCGGAGGCCCAATTTTAAAATGCCAATAGAAAGTCTTAGAAATTCGTGACAATTCTTTTAAGGAGTCTTCACGTGATTTGAGTACTTTTTGAAAAAAAAAACATAGTACAGTATTTAAAAAAGTTACTCCAAATTACCGTCAAAAAAATTTCAGGTCAACTTCAAACGTTTTTAAGAACTTTTTCTCATTACACCAATATCCGATAAAATCAGGTGACGAAATAATTCAAAAATAAGGGTTGAAAATATGTCATAGTAAATCTTAGTTCTCGAAAAATTAGATCACGGACTGTTTGACAAAATATTATTATGTTCAACTCTTAAAATTTGGTGTTTATTGGCCCAAAAATTTTCGGCGTAATTGACCACTATTTGTTTATTTTTACCAAAAACTTATTTCCTAAGGTTGAAGTCACGTGATCGCTTTTGACTGTGGTCAATGGGAAAAAATTTCTTAAAAACTTCTAAAAAAACCTACTTCACTTCTTTCAAAAATGATTTAAGCAATTTTTAGGAAAAAACCAGTTACTACTTTCACAAACCTTATTCCTTTAAAATATCCGTCACGTGATTCATTTTCGGCTATGATGTAATGGAAAAATGTCTAGAATGTGTTTTGATCATGATGAAAGTTTAATTGGTGATTTAAAAAGAATTTTGCAAAAAAATAAGTACTGTAATACAGTAAAATTTTTCAAAAAAAACGCACGAACTCAATTTTTTTTCAAAGTTTATCGATAACTGTTATACTGATCTTGTCAATATAAATGATAAGCGTCGTAAAATGCGTATTTAAATGGGTTTTTGCGGCAACGAGTGGCTAAAATCGAGTCTACGAGTTAACCTCCTCACACCCAAACAGAAGTTCACCTCACAACCAAAAGCCTAGCTGAAGGCACTACTTTGACGCTGTATCACGGGAAAACTGGATAAATAGTCAATTTACTTATTTTTCACTGATTAGATCAAGGGTATAATTAAGTGAATAACACATAACAATTTCTAAAGTCGAAAGTATGTGAACTCGATAACTGCGAGAGAAAAGAGAGGTTTACTCACCTGTATTTCTTGGAAAAATCTACAATTTTTTACAATGACATATAAAGGTAAAATTTACAAGTGAAACTCTAGCTATTATACTTTGGTCTCAAAATTTGAAATATGATATCTCGATCGCTACAAAACAATTAATTCATCTCGCCGCGCGTCAAAAATATGCAGCAAAATGTGAAAAATATTGCCTAATCTCTGATAACTCCCCAAAATCAGTGCACTTTATGTTCTACACTTGATCGATTTGGCTTTGTCGGCTTTCTTTGGGTAGATTGCTGTTCGAAAATGTTCTTTCGGAAAATAATTTTGAAAAATATTTTTTTTTCATATTTTGAGTTTTCATAAAAATCATTCTGAATAACTATTCTTCGTATAGAAACTGCAGAAAAAATAAACTTATATCAAAAGAATCCTCCAAATACCTTTCACTAAAAACGGCTTCTTCATATTTTGATATTATGTATCGTTTTTCTACAATTAATTTTTCAAGAAGTATGGCGAAAAACTTAAAAAAAGTAGAAAAATATTTTCGAACGGCTAAGTCGTATAAAACTTTTCAACAATATTTTGTGGAAATGAAATTGAAAACTCATACGCATAGAATTGTAGGTCTGTGACGATGATATTTATGCTTCCGTTTATGGCCCCCAGAAAATTTGTTTGCCTTCAGGATAGTCAAATGATGTGCAGGGGGTTAAACATCTGACGATTTGAATCTGACTGAGACGTCATATTTTTTGCTGTGAAAAACCACACTGTTAAAATCGAATTTTAATAATTTAAAAAATTACTTTATGTATGGACAGTTGTCGTTAAGTCTTAGATCAACCGAAGGTTTTTTTCTTTTAACACTTGTGGCAACAGAGCCACAATTGTGGCTCAAGCATACCTTAACATCAATTCAAAAGAAGCAAAACACGGATCGAGATCAATTTCTCTTTCAAAACCAACTATAGAGAATTTTCATTCGGGGTCCCAAACAAACTAATGACGAACTTCTTTGTTCCCGAAGTGTTGGTTCCAGTATTACGGGGAGTTGTTGATTAAACATTTTTCGCTTCCTTCGTTTCCGACTTCAATGATTGAACTAACGGATACATAGAACCAAATGCGAGATTAGCAGTTTCTTTAGGAAAGTGTTCTGTGCATGCATAACAGATTTAAAATACAAATTATTGGGTACTAGGAGAGTATCTTTTTTCGGAAGTGACAATCTTCTAAATTGCAACTGAAGTATCCATGACAAAAATTAAACCTAATTATAAAAGTGAATTTAAGAAGCAATCAAAAATTGTCCACAGTTGTACTTCATTACCGTATTTACTTGAAAATAATAGAAAAAAGTGTAATAATTTGCTTTTATAGGGAAAAATAAACATTTTTTATCAAAAATCATGATTTTTTCATGAATTTTTTTGACTTATTTATAAATTACTTTTGATTTATGAAATATAAATCAAAGCGGACAAAACTGTGACGTATGCCAGATACTTGTGCATCGTTTCCGACAAAAATGCAACTTGTGAACACAACTGTGACCGTGTATTACGTGATATGGTATACCTTGATTTTCTCACTATATTTCCTAGAACAAAAAATTAAAATTCTAGAATATTAAATGTCGGATGCAAAAATATTACCTTCAACTTCTTTATGCAGAAAAAATTGAAAATTCCAAATGCCTCAAGCTTTCTGTAAACAACGTTCAAAGTAGAGCCACAATTGTGGCTCTGGTGCCTTGGCGGAACTTTTTTTATATGCTCACAAGGGTTAACTGAAAAATTTTATTGACATTATGAGAAATTCTGCATTATGCACAAAAATGATTTTGAAAGTGAAAGAGTCTGGGGAAGGTCATGAAAGCTCAAAGAAAAAAACATATCTATGGAAAAAGAGCGCAAATTTTACTCATTAGACCTCTTTAAAGAGTCCCCCGGGGTACTTTAGCAGTAGTTTCAAAATTCACATAACCTGCGTCGCAAAGTTTTGAAATAACCCCCAGGGGACTCCCACCCATTAGGTGCGGAAGGATAAAAGTTTTTTGGACGAGCTGCTTTGAAGCCAGTTAACCAGTTATGAAATACTTAAATATTAATTATTTGAGTACGTCCAATTCGACCATTATTCGATCCATAAATAATTGCCAATAAAGTAAATGATTAAATTGAAGTCCAATTTTCGAACTTGTAAAATTTTACTTTTATTATTTCATAATTGGTGAATCGTGTCACACGATTCGTGTGGCTGTCAGACATTTTTGATGATAATACTGTTCAATTAAGATGTTTCTTNGGGAAACCCCCCAAACCCCCCTAAGTGTGTTCGATGTGGGCTTCGCCCACGTTAGGGGGAGACCCCCTAAAACCCCCCCAAATTGTATGGTTGTTTAGGGTACGATTATATGGGGGGGAAACCCCCCAAACCCCCCTAAGTGTGTTCGATGTGGGCTACCCTTAGATTGATGAGTCTGAAATTTTACTCACCGTTATTTTATTGCCCCTTCTTGACAGGGAAATTGTTGTAAAATATTGTTGTAAAAGATGCTTGTACCGATTGTAAAAATACGAAACCGCAAAGACTTTCCCTTTTATCCAAAGCAAGGATTCATCATTCTTAGAAACTTCTTTGAATAAATCTAATTTTTGCAAAACATTTTTTATAATATCCAATAAATTCGGCCGAGCTTTGAAATACTGAATCATTTTTGAAATTCCTACCACAAAATTATCCTTTTGGAAAAGATTTAACTGTTTTGAGGTGAACGATTTTTCCCAAAAATTTAATTTTTTTGCAAATTAAGAAAAAAGCTGAAGCTTTATAATTGACGATAATATGATCTTGATTATATCTCAAATCGATTCAAAAAGACCAAAAAACTGAAGAACTTACAGTGAATGATCATTCATTACAACAATTTCTTATTGTCTCATTTTTAACTCCTACAATCCGGAACAACTTCTGGACTCACAGTCTTTTCACGGTCACGCGTGACCATGGTGTTTAAATCAAGGCGTTATAACCTTGCGTTTCATTATCCAACATATATATTTCACTCGATCTATATGGCAAATTCTAGATAATTCCTACCAATCTTATCAATAAAAAAGTTGTTAAAAAAGTAATTTAAAGGCATCAAATACGATAAGACAAATATAAAAAATCTCTCTTTTTAGCACGATTCACACAATTAAGGGCATAATTGATACGCATTAATGCTAAATTTGACATTTTTAAATTTGCAGTTCAAACCTTCACCAATTTGGGTGCTGAAACTGCAAAAAAAATTGCATGTTTATCAAATTTTTACAAAATCAGCTCCTTAAAAATTAGAAAGAACTATTTTGAATGACAAAGTTCAAGGCCAATTTCAGGTTCATCGAATGAGCTTATAAGTAACCTCATGAGAATCGGAGAGGTCGATTTTCTCATGAAAATTTTAGCAACTATGGGTGAATTATGTACTAAACGGTTACTAGGGAGCAAAAAATAGTCAAAATTTTGAGATTTCACAGGAGATTGTTGCTCTTCATGGGCAGACCTTCAAGAATACATAAATATGACCATAGTTGCTAATATTTTCATGAAAAGTGCGGCTCTCGATTTTTTTGAGAAGGTACTTGCGAAGTCTCTCGATAACTCTTTGCAATTATAGGTAATTTAATATACGGAGTTAACAATTATGGTATTTTGAAAAAGTACATACAAAAAACGACAACAAAGACATTCAAGGGTCAACTTCAACATTATTCAAAGACGTTTTTCTCATTACGGTACAGAAGTCCAATATAAATCACAGTAACGAATAATTCAAAAATAAGAGTCTGAAATATGATCATATCATTTTCCTAAAATTTCTTGAAAAATAGATCACGTGACCTTTAAGAATTATACCCATTATGTTCAAAACTTCTTAATTAGATGTTTATTACCCCACTTAATTTTTCGGCTAAATCTTACTACTATTTATGTACTTGACCAAAAACCTTATTTCTTGATTAAACGGTCACGTGATTGTTTTTGGTCTTTGATGTAATGAAGAAAAAAAATCTTAAAAACTTCTAAAGAATCACTTCACTTCTTTCAAAAATTGATTTAAGTAATTTTTGAAAAAAACAGTACTATTTTTGCCAACCTTATTCCTTGAATATACGGTAACGTGATCATTTTCGGGCTATGGTGTAATGAGAAAAAAGTCTAAGAATTTTTTTTATTCTGCTCCAAGTCTTTTTTTGATGATTTAATTTTTTTTTGCAAAAAATAAGTACTGTAATACAATGAAAATTTCTAGAAAAAAAACGCACAGACGTCAATTATGAAAATAGTCGACCGATCACTTTGTAAAAGTTTCATAATGAATGATTAAGGGTCCTAAATTGCGATTAAACGGGTCATGGTCACGCGTGACCGTAAAAAGACTGTAGGAGTTAATATTCATACCGACATAAAACGTTAGAAAAGACATTTTTGCACAAGAACTGCGTTTTAAAGAAAAACCAGACGTTTTCATATAAAAACCTCATTTTTCGCCTATAAAAAATACCTTCACTTAAAATTTTTGCAAAAACTTACTATGTAAAATATAAAATTTTATTATACTTACTTAAATATA
>SCLH01001061.1:32771-98022 GCA_004367855.1 Oikopleura vanhoeffeni | reverse complement strand
GCCAAAAAATTTCGGCGATATTGGCAAACTCGGCAATATTGGCACATCCGGCGATGAGAACCAAAATAAAATTTTTTGGTTCAAAAAGTGAAAAACGCGTACGCGTTTGGAATGACGTAATATATATATGTCGAACAATTTTTTGAATTTTATAAGAAGTTTCACAATATATTCGTATGAACTAAATCACCAAAATGCGTAGAATTAAATACTCCACCAAAGGCAATCAAATAAAAGTTGAAAAGACTAGATTTGGGTGAGTCAATCTTGAAAATTACGTCATTCATGACGCTCAAAAAGTAATTTTAGATATAAATCTCAGAAAAATTTGGCGATATTGGCAAATTCGGCGATATCGGCATATTCGGCGGGATTGGCACTGGAAGTATTTTAGCTAAAAATCGTGAAATTGCGTAGGTTTTTTCGACGATTTCGGAAAATTCGGCGATATTGCCCTCCCCTGTATAGTACTCACTTAAATACTTGAAATAAAAAAGAGTAATGAAATTATGACCAATTTTTTGGTTTAGTTAAATTTATTTTGGAAGAATATCAATATGATTCATATTATTCAATATTATTCATATATATTCAATATTATTCATATTATATGAAAAACAAATTTTTTGAAATTTCACATTTTCTTCAGACGTTTTCAGAGATCACGAAGTACTTCCATTAAAGTTTCTTTTGACAATTTGAAAAAAAAGGTTTTCTAATTCGTCGAAATTACTTTTAAATTTAAGCTGTCCTATTGAGATCATATTGACATTAAGACTCATTAAAAAAAATAAGGATTGAATTGAAATTAAAAATATTTCATGTCGATAAAAATCAACATTCAGGTTGAAATTCTATTGATACCTACATTTTCTTTTACTGAATGTACTAAGTTTTATGTTGAATAATTTCACACAAAAAAAAGTGAAATTTCACTTTGAAAAAACCTGGAAACATCCTGACAAACATAATACACCTCACTTTTTCGTCATTTCCATATCCTCTTCAAAATAAAGTGCAAAACTTCCATTTCTCTCGACTAATTCATAATTATCAATATGAGCATTAATCATCTGAAAAATGACATTTTTCGGCTTCAACTGCATCAAAAAAGTAATAATTTCAATTTTTTGATATTTGAAAGCTTCACTAATTGGGGTTGCGTATCCATATTTTTCACTCATACGAGCTTCGAGCTCATTTGGGAAACGGTTTAAAATATGCTGCAATATGGTCAAATTTTGAAAATTTGTTATAAATATTTATATTAATTATATATTAAACGAACGCTCGATGAGAAAATCTGCCAGGAAAAATCGGCTCGACCGGATTTAAGTCCTGTGAGACTTCATATTCTCGCAAAAATAATTTTTGTGATCGAACGTGTAGTTAGTGAGAGAAATAACTTTACATTTTTGGTCTGTAAAGTCTTCCAGTCGCTGAACTTGACATCCGAGAGATGCGAGGTTACCACCATTGTTGATTTTTGGTCGATCAATTTTCTTCAAAATAGAAGACTAATTTTCAAATTTCACAGTCCCACCTTCAATACGATTTTTAAATTTTTTTTAACCAAAATCGCTCAAAGTTTCAGAGAAAACAATAATCGTGGCAAATGTGTCCGTTGAGAGTTCTTATAAGAATATTTTTTTTAATTTGACCAAAACCTTTGTGACTTCAAGCCATCCGCGCCAACATGCACAATGAAGCGCAGTTTGTCCAAAACCATTATAATAATCATTCGTAGCACCTTTAAAAATCAACTCCGTCGCTTATTTTGAGTTTAATATCCAAATTGAAAGAAAAAAATCATAAAACAGGGATTAGAGATAATTTTTGACATCAGCCAATTTGTCGAACTAGCCTTTGGCTTGCGTGAAAAATTTACCAAATCTTTTTCTCTAGAATATGAGTGAACCACCTGAACTTTGAAATCAGAAAATTTATTTTATTCATGGTTATATTTTGGATGCCACAAATTTTGGGAAAAGCTAGCGCAGAACAAATAAAAACGTTTGTTGGAAATTATTTTGGAAATTCAATCTGATATTTTAAATATGACTTTGAATAGGTCACGTCACGTGACTCACGAGAAAGAATTTCCAACAAAAATGGGCTCCTATTTATTTGAAAGTAGGCTTAATAAAAATCAAGGAAAAAACTGATCAGTCTGAGACAGTTAAATTCAACAAACGTTATTTTTCAAGTTAATATTTATTTAATGCTAGGAAAAAATGCGAAAATTTCGGAAATTTATTATATAAATTGATTGGTAGTGCATTTTTAAATCATCTCCAATCAGTTTGAAGCATTTTTTAGCATGTTTGTTTGACTCAATAACGTTAGTTAGATTCTACATGAGGCCGTTCAAAGTCAGAGGAACCCTCAGTTTAATTCGAGCTCGAAAATATTGATGAAAGATAAAGAAAATAATCACGCAAAACAATTGCATAAGTTGTATCGACAATTTTGGCAACAGGCTGACAAAATTTATTCTTGAAACACGTAAATCTAAATTAAACTCTCTAGCGCCTCTGAAATTTGGCCTTAAATTTATGATCTAAAATTTGTTTACGCATTAAAATTCGCACAGCGTAAAAATCGTTTTCTACAGTCCAAGAAAAAAATAAAAAAAACCATTCTTGATCTTCGGTACCCGTCATCAAAAATACAGCATTATAAAGGGCATGATCTAATCGAACCTGTTCTCTCGATTTATCATTTATTCTAGAATAACGTTCACTGAACCATTTTTCATGATCAAATAAATATCTCCATTTTCTTTCTATATCGCCCCTGCTCTCCATTTTTTCTATTTCCGGCTCTGTTAGGAGTTCTTTAATATATAGTCAAAATATTACTAATAAAAATTTGATACGGCTTAAAACTCGTTAAATAATGGTTATTCATTGTTATGAGTAATAAGTTATTACTCAAAGTCGGACAGAACCTGTTTTTGTACTTACTGAATCAAACTTAGGGGGGTGGTTGATGCTATTTGAACTTTTTTTGAATTGGCCCCCTAATCAACGAACAATAAGTGAAACTGCACTTAAAACTTCAAAAAATAGCGTTATTATCAACGCCAACTTCCACAAAGTTCCGAATTTCCACAAAAACTAGAAATTCACAAGTCGTTCCTGGAGAAAAAAATCAAATAAGGGGGACCACTTGAACCTTTATCCAGGCTTTGCGGTGAATTTGATGCACAAATTAAAAAATTTCTATATATTTTCAAGAAGGAGTAGGCTTTTGCGTGAGGCTCCCAAATTAGCTGTTTTGAACACTAGGGGCAAAATTTTAGAAAAAAAGAGACCATTTGGTGATGTGCATTTATATTAACAAGTTGAATTGCAAATAACAATAAAAAGTGATGAGGAATAGGATTTTTAGTGCTTTTGAATAGTACTGGCAACTTCCTCAAGAGTTGTACTACGTATTTGGAAAATTAAATATTTCTGAAGCCAGGTTTCTCAGAAACTTCACTTGAAAATGTGTAAAAAAGAGCTTAATTATCGACGACCATTCCATTAAATAACTCTGAGGGTTAAATGTATGATATTTGCCGGTCGTAATGCAATGATTTCTTGAGATTCAAAATTTTAAAGTTAATTCTTTGTTCGATTAAAATAATCGATATTCAAATATATATGCATGAAATGTCAGCTAGTGTAGTAGACTCTACCAGTAGTGTTACTAGTAGTTTTACTTACTTCAGACCAGGGGTCGGCAAATTGTCTCAAAATGGCTGCTCTGCTCTAAAACAGTTTTCAAGCTATTCATATATAATTTGATTCCAAATTCGGACGAAGCTCCACTCCCAAAAAATTTGCCTAGGGGTTTGAGTTGAAAAATAATACGAGATCGGCTCTGAAATTGACCTGAAAGAATGAATTAGAGCAGACTAGAGCAAACTATGCCGATCCCTGCTTCAGGAATAGTTCCTCATAACTGTCTTGAGCACATAGAACAGTTTAATTACAGAGGAGCTCCGAAACAACAAACTCGACGAAATTTTTAAGCAGAATTTTCTTAAAAACAAAAAAATGGAATTAAAAATTTAGGAGTTATAACTTAGGGGTAATTAATTTAGGAGTTTATTTAAAGTTCCTAGATTGACATATTCATGATATAAAATAAGTCTAACAAGACTTTTCGGATACTATTTTAATTACTCAATTTGTAAAACTAGCCTTTAGCTTGCGAAAAAATATGTCTAATTATTTTTGTATCTTTACACTCTTAGACACGAAACCTTTACGAGACAAACTTATCAAACTTGAAAAACTATCTCTTCCTAGGTTTTATTTTGACGTGATCCATACTTTTGAACAGAAACTGTTTTGTTAGTAAGCCTAACTCAACGTGAGTCAGTTTGTCGATAGGTGCTATAAAAATTTTTATGCGTAATTTTGATTGGTCCAAATTTCTGGAATATTATTTTTTGAAATCAGCCATTTTTAATATTACATACTCATCGTGTGTTTTAAAAAACTCAAGTGCAGGTACGTCATAGAACCTCGCGTGCAAGTGAGGGTTGAGATATATCAAATACTTTCAGTTCAGAGTCTCTTAAATAGAGATAACTGAGCTACTTGACCACTATCAGACATTATATACATGAGGCCCAATATCGCCGAATTTGCCGAAATCGCCGGAAAGAACCTACGCAATTTCATGATTTTAAGCTAAGATACTTTTTGTGCCAATATCACCGAATCTGGCGATTACTTTATGAGCGTCATGAATGACGTCATTTTCAGGATTGGCTTACCCAAATTTAGTCTTTTCAACTTTTATTTGATTGTCATCGATACAGTATTCAATTCCACGCATATAATCTATTGCAAAACTCCTTATAAAATTCAAAAATTATTCGACATATCTATTATGGGGTCTTTGCCACTTTTTTGGCCAAAATTTTTATATTATTCGGCTTTCGAAATCGATTAATCCGATTGAGTTCTTTAATAGCTCAAACTGAGCACAAATATCTAGTGAATAATAAAATAAAAAATAAGTCCGAATCAGATCATTTTTTTAAATTTTTTCTGAGATCACTTAAATTTTTTAATTATTAGTTCTTGTTGAAAATAATTGGAAACAATGGTCTGATTCGGATCATTTTTCTGAAATTATATTTCTCTGAATATTTGTGCTCAGTTTGAGTTATCTAAATACTCAATCGGATAAGTCGTTTTCAAGAGCCGAATTCCATAAAAACTTTGGCTAAAAAAGTGGCAAAAAACGACGAATTTTGATTTTTTGCATTTGTTGCTTATTATATTTGTAGCTTGTCACAATACTGCAGAAAAGTTTTAGGTCATATTCAGAACGCAGAAAAACAGAAGCAAACTTTATAAGAATCCTTAGACCAGATCTAAATGAACAGACCAAACTCCGCTTTTTTACACTATTTTGATTCGTGGGCATTTTTTAAAAATTGATTTTTGCCCACAAAACATTATTTTGGCACCTCTAAAGAATCCGTTTCAAAACGTCGTTTTTAGTTCTCAAGCCTTTTAGGGATTACTCAAAATGGTGCTAAATACATTCTTTTACAAAACCTCTGACCTATTTTCTGAACTGATCATTTCACAATCTTGATAATGACAGAATAAAAGTCGAAACGTTGATAAACTATTTGTTTGTAGCTTATCTAAGGATGGTTGAACTGTAGAAAACTATTACATTGAATCGAATAAGTCAAAAAAAATTTTCAAAAATTATCCATTGTCTTTTTTTTAAGGATTGAAGAAATAGTTTTTGACCACTAGTGGAACAGCGCCACCGAGGTGTTGGATCAATAATTAAGCTCAAGGATCAATAATCATCAAAATCTTAATTTCAGATTAATCAGACTTTGTTATTGAGTAATTTTTTTTCGGGAATACAGATTATGGATAACACTTATTATGTCAAAATTAATACCATATTACAATTTAGCGAACTTTTGTAAGGAGCTAGTGAAGTTGAACTGTTGGAAATTTGAATATAAATTTAATTTTCGGTAATTTCAAATATCAGGGTTGCTTAAAAAATGAATTAATCAAGTAAAAATTTTCGATAAGAATAAGTGTCCCGAGAAAATAGATATCAGATAATTTTAATTTTAGTCGCTTTTATTTTAATTATTGATTGTTTATGCTAATATTTCATGAAAATATTCATGCTGCTTAATTTAGATTCTCGGAGTTATTTTTGTTTCATAAAATAAACAGGAAATACAGTATGTAAAAAAATTGTTCGAGACTAAAAGCTCCAATTTCCTCTGGAATGAAAGTAATTCTCCTGCCAATTATAGATTTTGATCCAGAGAAATTTCCCTTGTTGGTCTCGAACAATTTTTTTTACATACTGTAACACCAAGTATCCAAATCTGAAAAATGCCATAAAAGACCCAGCAAGTACCGTAATAAATATACGCTCCCTAGTGTTTAGGTCACCGGAAAAAACGATTCACTGCACCAAAATCGTTGTTCTGTGGTCAAATATTTTTAAAGACATTAGTAAGAGCACGAACTTACGTTTTGAGTATAATAATCATCATTTTTTATGATAGAGGCTAAACTAATAGAAAATTGACAAATTAATCTTTTGTGGGCACAGTTTTGTTGGTGCATTTTGACAGATACGGATATGGGCTCTTGATGAAAAACTTTTTACTGGGTTTATATATTCTTCTTAATATACCATCAAAGTGATGTTTCATAATCCAGGAAACTTTTGTAACTACAGCATTTTCGAATTATTACTTTTTTACAAAATTTTGAGTTAAAACTAAACTTTTGGAATTCGACAAATTATGAGAAATTTTTGAAAAAAGTTCTGAACATTTTAAAAAATGCCCTATTTTTTGTTCTAATTTTTTTTCAATATTTGCTTCAAATCAAAAACACTCTTTAAAATGACTACTTAAACTTTTCGCGTACTTTTCGGGAAGTAGGTAATCAGATAGTTGTCATATGCTATTTGAAAATTCATTACATGGTTTTGTGATTTTTGGACTAAAAAAATTTGAAATATTGAGAAAACCTCCTCATTTCTAGTTCAAAATTTTTTAAACTTATTTTTCTGGAACCATAAGCTGGAAATATTGAGAATACCCACTTCAACTTTAATTAAATATTTCCTCTTTTTGTTTCTTTGCTCTTGCTTATACTCTGAATCATAATTATTGAAACGAAATTGCGGTAAGGCAGAATTCCATCAAAGCCCTTTTTAATCCAGAATTAAATACAAATTATTACACCAAAGTTGCCAAATTGGATAACCGACCCATCCACCACGTAAAATTTGATAAATTAAACTCATGAAAAACAAATTTCTTTCGATGTGCTAAAAATTTCTTTTTTTCAAAAAATTAAATTTTGATTTTGACGTAGAAATCGTATAAAATTAAATTATATAAATTTTAGCTGGTGGTCGAGACCGTTTTTTAAGGTTTCCAGTTTAAAAAATAGAAAATTTTACTGTAATTTAGATACTTTTGATAGCAAACGCGCGTTTATTAAGTGTTTTTTCAAAAGACGATTTATAAAGTAAAAATAATCGATCTAAAGAAAATCAGATTATACGAAGNATGAAAATGAGTCCCAAATCGGCCGAAAGCCGATAAAGGGGAATATTATATTTTGAATTTAATTTTGTTGAAAAATGAGCCCTTTAAATTTAGAATTTTCTTTGATGATTTGGTTCTAAGTACACTGAATTATCACCCCGTATCAATTTGGAGCATTTTTAATGCCTCTAAGGCCTAAATTGAATCAGAGTCGACAACCTCGTTAAGAGAGTGAGTGTCGCTGATTTGAGCCCCTTCCAAGGTCCTTTCCCGCCAAACTAGCAGAGGTGATATTCCAAAAACATTTGTTACTAACAAAACCAATCTTCGCGGTAATTTTAAATTTAACAGTAATCTGATACAATCCCACCTTTGCCGACACCTACGCTTTTGAAAATATCTCTAAAAGACACGCAGTTCGTACCTACTCCTTCATTACTTTTTTGTGTGAGGCTCAGGAGAAGCCTAACAAATAATGCAAAATTGCTTTTGTTTTAAAATTTTGCTTTCAGCGGCCAAAAAACGAAAACAAAAATNATTATATTTTAATTGAATTTTGTTAAAAAATGCGCCCAAAATCGGCCGAACGCCGATATAGGGAGATATTATATTTTGAATTTAATTTTTTTGAGAAATGAGCCCCAAATCGGCCGAAGGCCAATAAAGGGGCATATTATATTTCAATTTAATTTTGTTGAAAAATTAGCCCAAAAACATTTCGAATTTTTCTTGATGATTGGGTTCTAAGTACACTAAATTATCACCCCGTACAAATTTGGAGCATTTTTAATGCCTCTAAGGCCTTTATTAAATCAGAGTCGACAACCCCCTTAAGAGAGTGGGTGTCGCTGATTTGAGCCTCTTCCAAGGTCATTTCCCGCCAGACTAGCAAAGGTGATATTCCAAAAACATTTGTAACTAACAAAACCAATCTTCCCGTTAATTTTGAATTTAACAGTAATCTGATATAATCCCACCTTCGCCGACACCTGCGCTTAAAAAAAGCTTTTTAAAAAGACATGCAGTTCGTACCTACTCCTTCATTATTTTTTTGTGTGAGGCTTAGGAGAAGCCTAACAAATAATGCAAAATTGGTTTTGTTTTAAAATTTTGCTTTCGGCGGCCAATAAACGAAAACAAAAATTATTGATTTATTTATGATTTAAATTGAAAGTGTGCTAATTTGTTTTCTTTTGAAGCTACCGAGTTAAAAATTGCACCAAAATCCTTCAAAGTGTTTGTAGTTCCGGAAAAAATTATGTTGACGCATTTTTTTTGGTTTGACAAAATTAAGGCTCAAAATGTTGACATGGCCCCCAAGAGACGCCGAATCAAAATTTCAAAAAAACTCTAGTTTATTGTCAAACAAGTCTTGTGCTCTCAGATGCAGTATGAGTCGAAACTGTATCTCTCAAACTGGTGGAGGAGATAGTTTTTGCCTGAGCCTCCCAAACTGACCATTTCAAACAATTTGGCTAAAAATGAAAAGTTGACATGGCCCCCAAGAGACGCCGAATCAAAATTTCAAAAAAAACTCTAGTTTATTGTCAAACAAGTCTTGTGCTTTCAGATGCAGTATGAGTCAAAACTGTATCTCTCAAACTGGTGGAGGAGATAGCTTTTGCCTGAGCCTCCCAAACTGACCATTTCAAGATTTAGATTTTTGGTTTTTTCGCGTTTTTGTCCGCTGAAAGCAAAANTCTGGATGTTTGCATGCAAAAAAGTGTAAGAAACACAATGTTTCACGCAAGATGACAGGGCTATTTACAAACTGGCTGATCTGAATAATTCCTTGACAGCCGAGTTTGGCTAATATTGTTATCGAGAATATGTCAATTAGGGAGCGGGATACCTCTACGTTACTTTACAACGCAATCCAATACACAAATTCAAATAAATTAGATTTGGGAAAATTAATTTTTTTCAAAATGATGTCATTCATGGTCGCCTTCAAATGTAATTGTAATTCAAAACCTTAACGCTCAACGCAATTTGGAGATATGCACTTTCGGCGATATAAGCAACGGAAGGTTATTCAGCTAATAATATGAAATTTCGTTAGTTTTTTGGCGATTTGGCAAATTCGTCGATATTGGGCCGGCGATATGAAGCCTCCCCTTTGTAATGTTTTAATAGTTTTGTCAGATGAAAGTTTTTCAATAATGGTTCATAGTTTCCACAGATAAAAAAGTTTTCAAAAGAAACTTGAATAAGTTCATTAATTCATGTTATTACTTGTATTCGGGTCGCATCAAAACCCGCGGCAATTCTCGAGGCAAAAACGTGGTAAAGGGGCGCCGCAAGCATTCTTATAGACTCGCGGCAATTCTCTCCCAAGGCAAGTGGTGCACAAGGGCAAAGTTGATTGAACGGCAATTGCCAAGGGGCGTAATTATAAGTGAAAATGCATATCATATGCCGCATCACGAATGAATATATCCTAGATTCCGATAAAATTGATGCTCTTATTTATCGCAAATAATTAGATTTTTCCTGAACTCAAAATTCGAAAACTGAAATGTAAAAAACACTAATTTGGACATTTCCAAATTTGAAGTTAATTTTGATATTAAAGTAAGAAAATAAGTTTGCAAATTTTTGCGTATTTAAAAAAAATAGTAATTTTTTTTGTTCTACTTTTTTTGCTTTGTCTTTCTCTGTTTAGCCACACTGAATATGCTTTTTTACGCGCACCCGTCAAAATAAACACGAACAAATATAATTTTTATGTCTCAAAAACCAAAAGATATTATAAAATAACACCAGATTTAAATCTACATGTTTCGCTTTATGCATTTTCAATATTTTTTTAAGAATCAACAGGTTTAGAAAGAATTTGCGAGAGCGAAATTAAGTACGAACTAATCTACTAATTTAAAAATAGATGTTGAATCAAATAATTATAATAGGCAAAAATCAAGAAGTGAGAAGTAGTTTATATAATTTAATAAAATTTCTTAAATTCTATAAATGAAAAAAAAAAAATTAGAATTCGATTTAAAGTTCAGATGGTATTTGTAATCAAAGATGCATTTCCATATTTCAAAATATTTCACCGGACATCTGTTCTTTCATAAACAGATATATAACGCTTTTAAACTCGCAGATTATGACCACTTAACATTAACGTATTTTCGAAAACGAATTAACATATCAAATTTAAAGTAATTTTTTTTGGAAAATTGATGACAATTCAGAACACTGAGCTTGGTTTATAAATTTTTTCAAAAGAATACTAGTATTATTTAAATTAAGATAAATCAAGATTTTAGTAAATTCAAAAATAATTTGTATCTGAATTAAAAAAATTAGAAATTCTTCAAATCAAGCTTAGTGATTTGAACAATTATCATCAGGATTCAAAATATACTTTTAATATTCTATATGTTATTTCGTTTTCAAATATCGTAATAGTAATCCTCATAATCAGCGGTTTCCAGCGCTTAATCATCTGTTTACGAAAAAACCATATGTCCAAATGAAATTTCCAAATTTGGAATATGAACCAACTTTGATCACAAAATACCATCTGAACTTTAATCGAATTATAATTTATTTTCATTTATGGAATTTGAGAAATTTATTAAATTATATAAACTACTTCTCAAATTCTGATGTTTGCCTATCAATCGTTAGATTCAACATCTATTTTAAGACTTCAGATTAAGAAAATAGTCCTAAATTAGTTTTTTTACATGTCAGTTTTAGAATTTTAAGTACAGAAATCTTATTATTTGCGATAAACAAGCACATTAATTTTATTGAATCTAGGATATATACATTCTTGAGCGGCATATCAATGCATTTCACTTGAGATATGCACCTTGGCAATTGCCGTTCAATCGGCCAATATTTCGGCCGAAAAAGCAAACATAGGGGGTGGCAATCGATCCAGCAATTGGTAATTTTTTCAGAGCGATTAACTTCATATTTAGAATGCTTAGGTTTTTCACAATTCTTGATCTTTCGGTGCTCAAATGATTTTGTTATCTTGTTTACTTCTTGAGATAAGGAACTTTGTCGCGTCGAAATTTCGCACTGATAAAAGTTTAGATGAGTTTTTGAAGTTGAGAAATTTTCTGAAAAAAAAATAAACGCCTTTCACCAGACAGAATTTTTGATTTAACTTATGGGTCCAAAAATCAAGGATTTTAAATTCATTCCGATATATTAGGGGTGGCATAAAAAACCCGGCATCCTGGAGTCAATATAATTCACGAACAAATAGTAAGTCAGTATATTTTTCATGCTTATTTATAGTTAGATTAAGATTTAAATATTTTCAGCTTCATAAATTATTTTTATCCATTTTAGGAAAGATTTAAGTTCGGGTTTCATCTTTGAATCGTAAAAATTGAGAAAAATTCGAAGCATTATGAAAATTTTCCGCATTTTTTGTCCAAAATTTTTTGTTTTAATAACTGAAATCTGTGGGTAAAAATCAAAAAATAGCCACTTAAACTTTTTTCATGGATTCCTACATATTTTCTGACCGCTGTTTGAAAAATCATAAAAATTTTATTTTTCATTTTTATCGACTTTTTCAGAAAAAATTATGAAAATTTTCCCCCAAATCAAGTCCAAATTTTTCATTCGTAGTTTTTTGAACTCCCATGAAAAATTATGCAAGAAATCACATATTAAATGTTTTGCATCTATTATATCGCCGTTGTCAACTAATCGGTAGGTCGCGCGATTATCATTTGAAACTCTGTTGATGAAATTTTTATACACTTGACTGTGCACTGGATAAGTGCCATCGGCACTGAATATTTAAAAATTTTATGGTTGTGAAAAATTCACGATAAAAGGTGGGTGTACCCTTTAACCCCTCACACCCAAAACCATTGATACATTCCCCCTCACACCCAAACGCATTCCGGGGACGCACTTCGGCGTATTGCGGAGATAATAAGTGCGATAAATAATTCATTTTTAATGACAAAAGATCAAGGATACGACTTAAATTGGGAGGCTTATAATTTTTTTATTTTAATTTTGTGTGCTCGATAATGCATAGACCAAATAGAGTTAGTCCAGGTACCTCATCGAAACCATACATTTTTCAAAATCAATATGAAAAACAAAAGATTAATAAGAACACTGGCTACTCAATATAGTCGTCTGATAAAAAGCTCATCTCACGTCTGAAAAAGAAGTTTTTTCGTATCCTCGCGCAAAAATGACCGCACAAAAAATTCAGTAAAAAAGTTATGAAAATATTTGTCGACTCGAACTCTGAAGGTTTATTTACGCTGAATGTGGGATTGAAAAAGTACAAAATTATAGTTCAAAATTATTGAGAACAGCACTTAAATGTTAAAATTAATTTTGTCAAAAATTTCATTATCTGTGGTCAATATAAGCCGAAAAATTGAAGTTAAGTTTTCCACAAAAAATTAATTCCAGAGTGATAATTAGATAATTATAAAAATAAGTCAAACCTTGGCTTTCTGATCTTTTCTCGAGTGAAAATATCTCTATTCATTGGCATACAGCATGATCATTCTATTTTTCTGTATCAAAAAAGTACATTTCCAAAATCGGTAAAAAACTATTTTTGAGGATAAAAAATAAATGTATTTGAGGTACAAATAAATGTTTTTGATCAAGATTCAAGCCACTAAAAAGCAGGACAACTCAGTTTTTGGCCTGCTGTAGGCTGGATTACTCGCGGATATAAAAAAGTCAAAGCTTCAGCTAGATTTTGCAGCAGCTTGACAAGAACTTTGATCGTCGTATTTGTCTAGATGGCGTAAAGATACAATTTTTATAAATCTCGATTATTCATCGACGGAAATCATAATTAGAAGAAACATGGTAAGTTAAAATTTAAAAATGTCTTATTAAATTAACACGATCTCGGAAGTTTGTTGACTACTTAGATAATGATACACAGACTGAGGATCTAAAGTGATTCTGAAGATAAAATTGAGGAAATTGTAAATGAAAAGGCAATGATAAAAATGTTAAATTCGTTGCAGAAACTAGAGATTTATTCCATTCTATCAAAAAATTAAACTTATTACCTTAAAATATAATAATTTGCGAAAACTAGAGTTTTTATTTTTTCGAGTTTTTAGAAAAATCACTTGAGAAAAAAAAAACTCTCAATAAAGACAAAAGAAAAAAAATGTATTATAAGGAGTAGCCTCAGATAATTTCCTAAATCTGAGTCTCCTCAGAATTGCAATTTTATGTGTCGTATTTACGCTAGGATTTTTTAACGAAAATTGGGCAATAATCATAAATAAAGTGGGAAAAAATATCTTTTGAATGCTAGTCGTATCAATATTTTAAAAACATTACTAGAAAAAAAATTGGCGAACTCTAATGACATTTGAATGAAAATCTGTGGATTAATTTATTCTATCTCGTTTGGGGATTAAAAATCTCGCGTCCCCGAATGGCGTTTGGGTGTGAGAGGGCTCGCAAGTCACTTTGGCCGATATGGCCACGGCTGAGTATGTGGGTTAACACCTTTTGCTTAATCTAGGATGTGCGGGCTGAAAAAGCGGCCTCATGAGTGGCTAAAAGGGGTCTAAGGAGTTTTAGGATTGGCTCCCTCAGCCGCACATCCTAGATTAAGCAAAAGGTGTTAAGGGAGTGGGTGTCGCTGATTTGGGCCTCTTCCAAGGTCATTCCCGCCAAACTAGCAAAGGTGATATTCCAAAAACAGTTGTTACTAACAGAACCAACCTTCGCGATAATTTGAAACTAAACAGTAATCTGATACAATCCCAACCTACGCCGACACCTACGCTTTAAAAAAGCCTCCTAAAAAGACACGCAGTCAGTGCCTACTCTTTCAATTTCATCATTTTTAATTATTTTTTTGTGTCAGGCTCCGGAGAAGCCTTACGAATAATGCAAAAGCGCTTTTGTTTTAAATTTTGGCTTTCAGCGGACATAAACGCGAAAAAACTAAAAATTAAAATTTTGAAATGATCAGTTTGGGAGGCTCAGGCAAAAGCTATCTCCTCCACCAGTTTGAGAGATATAGTTTCCGACTCATATCGTATCTGAAAGCACAAGACTGTTCAACATAAACTAGAGAGTTTTTTCGAAATTTGCTTCGGCGTCTCTTGTGGGCCATGTCAATTTTCATTTTCAGCCAAATTGTTTGAAATGGTCAGTTTGGGAGGCTCAGGCAAAAGCTATCTCCTCCATCAGTTTGAGAGATACAGTTTGGACTCATACTGCATCTGAAAGCAGAAGACTTGTTGACAAATAAACTAGAGAGTTTTTTTGGAAATTTCGCTTTGGCGTCTTGGGGCCATGGCACATTTCATTTGAGCCTTAATTTTTGACAAAATTTAGAAAACCAGAAAAAATGCTTCAAAATAATTTTTTCCGTAAATACAAACACTTTTAAGGATTTTGGTGCAATTTTTAACTCGGTAGCGTCAAAAGAAAAACAAATGAGCGCACTTCAATTAAATTATAAATAAATCAATAATTTTTGTGTGCGTTGTTTGGCTTTTGGCCCTCGAAAGCAAAATTTTAAAACAAAAAGCGCTTTGCATTATTCGTAAGGCTCTCCGGAGCCTTACACAAAAAAAATAATAAAAATGATGAAAATTGAAGGAGTAGGCACGAAATGCGTGTCTTTTTAAGAAGTTTTAAAAGCGTTGGTGTCGGCGTAGGTGGGATCGTATCAGATTACTGTTAAATTCAAATTACCGCGAACCAGGTTGGTTCTGTTAGTCACAATGTTTTTGGAATATCACTTTGCTAGCTGGCGGGAATGACCTTGGAAGAGGCCCAAATCAGCGACATCCACTCCCTTAAAGGGATATGAAAAAACAAAATGTGAAAATTAATTTTTTATCTTCAATAAAAGTGTTCATTCTTGTGAACGTTATATTTTTTATTTCTTAACAGAACTTATCATCTGTGAAAATAAATAACTACTTTTCACTGTACATCCATTTCCGACTAAACGACTATGGAAATTTCTTTGAAGAAGTACTTATAAAGTACTAATAATAACGTACTGAATAAGACCTAAGAGTATTAATAAACTTCAGACATTGTCGGTGTGCTGAATAGTCTTATTTTAATTCTGGACATTATAAATTTTCCTCAATATCAAAGTTTTTTCAATGAAAAATGACCAAAAGTAGAAAAACTACTTTTTTGAGATAAAAATTGGTGGCGGCCCATTACTCAGGCAAACTCCAGTCAAAAAAAAATATCGCAAGCCAAAGGGCTCGAGCGATACATGAATCTGTCAAAATGGAAACTTCTGGACCGATTTAATATTTCGTTTTAATGAATTAGTCATTTCCCGGTATATTTTTTGACAAAATTAAGGAAATAAATAAAACTTTCTGACAAAAATTTTACTCGGATAAAATACCAAAAGTAATATTTTTCTCGGAATTTATAGGAAAACATGAAAATATTACCACAGATACCAATATCTCACTAGAATAAGTAAGAAGCCATAAAAAACAATCAGGGAAAATCATTGTTCTCAAAAAGCTTAATTATGTCGAAAATTATCATTTCGTGGTTTCGTCGTCAAATAGAAAAAAAAATGCCTTATTTACTCTTAAATAACATCTTTCGCCGATAGACTATCGGCCTTGCGTATTCACAGTCCAAAAATTATAAATCCAGTCCAAATCTTCTTTTTTTCTCTGGTCGTCTCTCTAATCGAAAATTATTTTTAAAAACGTTTAAAACAAAAATAAATCTGCATTATTATAAAAAAATACGAGTTTTACAAATACGTCAAATTCTATTTCTGATCGACTCCCATCAATTTTGCGAAAATTTCGCCATAGGCATTAATCGGTGGCACTATAGAGGCGCAGTACAGGGCAATTATACCGGAATATTTCGCAAAATTTATTCATCAGTAAGTTTATAATTTACTGTTTGAAAATAATGTCTAAAAAGGAAAAATAGAAATGTCTGATTGTTTAGAAAGTTTAAGAAACGGGACTTGAATGTGTCTTATGGTTATGAATAATTGTATTAAACACGGATCAACTCGCTTGTCTTAAAGAGGTTAGTGCTTCTTAAATTATGATTTGAATTAATAAGTCCCCACTAACAAATCGGAGGATATCAAAGCTTTTTTGAAAAAACCCAGGTCATTCACAATTTAGTTCGTAGGATTTCAGTCGTAATTTATTGGCAAAACAAATGGTTTTAAACCATGGTAAAATTCAAATTTTAATTTTTTGTATTTCCATCCAACAAAGCTTGTTAATTCAGTAAAATCGCTTATTTTTATTTCAAATTATTTTGCTGATTTTTAAGGGATTTTTTACGTATGTCTCCAATTCCTCATTTGAGAATATTCATCGATCCCTACGATAGAAAAGTGCCCTCAGACAGATCAAATGATCAAAATGATATCAAAGTAACAAATTTATCTTCGTATAGTGAAAAAGAACTGAAATATAAGCAGATTATGATAAACCAAGGGTTTTCATTTTGCATCTTTTGGTGATTTCACGTAAATTAAGTTTTTCAACTATTTTATAAAAGTTTAGCAACAAATTTATAGCGTACTTCGCTTGAAATACCTTACAGAATTCAAAGGATATTTTGGGAAAATCTCTTAAAAATCAACAGATTATTTGAAATATATTGCCTCCCGGTGGACCCTGTCGGTAGTTGTTACGCTATTAATTTTATTGCCAATTTATTTTCATCATTGAATAATATTTTGAATAGTATTGCGTCCCGGCGGGCCCTGCCGGGGGTTGTTACGCGGTTATTTTTTACCAACCAAATTTCGTCATTGCATAATTTTTGAAAATTATTGCCTCCCGGCGGCCCTGCTGGGGCGTTAACCTATTTATTGTGTACACTTGTGGTATGGCAAAACTTTTCTCGGAAAAGACTATGTTTTATGTTAAAAAATATAGTCGTTGTTCTGCGTGCGAACAAGTTTGTTCCGCAAGAACAACGACCACTATTTTTATTACATTTTTGTTACACAACACCAATTTTTTTAACCTCTCACCCTAGCCTTTCCCAAGAAACAGCTTTGGCGTCGTTTATACCGTGTACACTGGACACGAGTTTACCTCACCTCAGTTCTTACCTTTTCAAGATAGGATTGTATCTTGTGTTAATAAAACTATTGTGTACACTTGCCGCATAGCAAAACTTTTGTCAACAAAAAACTAGGGTTGGTGCAAGAAGAATAGGATTCCTACGGAACCCTCATATTCTCACCCAAACCCTATTTTGTTTCCTGACAAACAGTTTTGCATTGTTTTGTACCGTGACACTGGGAGACAACTCAAGGGGTATGCGACTCTGATTTCAATATTTTCTCGGTGAAATATACTGAAAACTAACAGTTCATGAGAAAAACCGAAAACGTTAATTTGTAGATCTATCCTTAATCTTGCGAAAAAGTACATCACAAATTATTTTTGAAATCAGAGTCGTATACGGTATATCTCCTTATATTGTTATTTTTTATGCCCAATTGTAGATTTCAGGTCAACTTGACATCTGATTGGTCCATAAGCGATGCTCAAACTTTTCTTCATTATAATTGTAGATTTGGAAAAGCGCGTCCCTGATTGGTGCTAATAATGACGCATTTAGTACATTGTAGTAGGTTGAAATTAACTCATGATAATGATTCTCTGAGTAAGATATTTTATTACGGTTAATCATAAATGTAGTGCCTTTCTAGATTGCCATTGGCGAGCTGCCCGCCAAATTTTATCTGTTCGGACAATTAACAATTCCTTGTAAAAACTTCGTTTTTAAAATGCCTAAAAAAGACATTTTTCAAACCCTTTTTCAAAAATTAAAATAAAAGAAAAGCAGATACTGCCAGGTCAATGCATAAGCTGAAAATGTGAAATTAACACTAGAGCAAGACTTTAATAGAGAAGACCACATGGCTCAAATTTTTTCTCACTTGGTAATGCCTGAGAAATAAGTAAAGAAAGCCATATTTTCCAATTTTTGTCAGAAAGCTCCAGAGGCAGAAATTGAGAAAGTTTTATCTACGTGAGTTATCTTTTGACTTTTGGGCCGTGGCTCAATAAGCGTTGGTGGCTCAAAGCTACAATTGACTTTTAATTGCAATATTTGAAAATGGCACAATTGTAGAAATGAGACAAGAAATCTACATTTATATATTAATTTAATGTTTTGATTACCAGATGATTCCTCCGTTCTCCGCCAAAGATATCGCCGATCCACGCACGCTCAGAAATCCGACGACGACGAAAAATCAGGCAGCAGTGCCGTTCGTTCTTCTACTTAACCGATCTATTGGCCTTTATATTTCCTAAACAATTCTGACGATGAAAACCCCTTAAAAAACCAGAAAAGTTTGGTCAATTATAGGCTCATATTTTGTTTTATCCCCCGAATATTTTTTCTACATTAACCTCAAATGAAAAAAATATCTAGCGACTGGTCCACCTTAAAACTGATCATTTTTGGGCAGACATACTACCAAATTAAGCTTCGTGAGAACCAAGTCTTTCCCCTGAGATATTTCATAGCAGCTGCGCTTCTATCGTGGTTTGAGTTATGGCCCATAACTTATGGGCCACCGCCTTTTTTGATGCGCCATAATTATTTGCTACCATTATAGACACCTACTGTGCCGAATGTGTTGAGCTTTATTAATACTTTCGCGATAAAAACTTTTTTGTTATATTCTTAGCAATTTGTTACTCAAACTTCAACTAGTGAATTCAATATATTATTTTAAATAAGCCTTCTACATGTATGTCAAACAAAAAAGCCTTGTTGAAAAGTCTGAATAAAAAAACACGTTTTTGGGCATAAGATTCCTTTAAAATCTAAACAAAAAAATTCGTTGATAATAGTTAAGATTATTATTTTGCAGCCACTCTCGTTCAAAAATTAATGAAATCGGATGTCAGATAAGAGAGTTTTGTGCATTTGAAAAGTTCGACTTTGGCGCCCTTTTGTGGCTGAACCTACTTTCAAAAATCTGCGAGAACTCGACCAAAACTTTTTCAGGGTCAGTTTAGTATCATATCAAATTTTCAGCCAAACAATTTTGCTGGACACTACCCCCTTAATTAGGTAGTATGCCTGCCCAAAAATGAGCAGTTTTAACGGGACTAGTAGCTAAATATGTTTTTCATCTGAGGTTAATTTAGTAAAAGTTCGGTAAAAAATTGAAAAAATATTCGGGGGATAAAACAAAATATGAGCCTATAATTGACCAAATTTTTCTGGTTTTTTAAGGGGTTTTCATCGTCAGAATTGTTTTGGAAATATAAAGGCCAATAGATCGGTTAAGTCGAAGAACGAACGGCACTGCTGCCTGATCTTTCGTCGGATTTCTGAGCGTGCGTGGATCGGCGATATCTTTGGCCGAGAACGGAGGGATCATCTGGTAATCAAAACATTTAATTAATATATAAAAAGAACAAATGAAGTTGTCCCCCACTGTCACGGTACAACACAATGCAAAAATGTTTGTGAGGAAAAAAATAGGGTTGGGGTGAGAATATTAGGGTCCCGTAGAAATCACATGAAATTAAATTATGTAAATTTTCGATGGTGGTCGAGACCATTTTTTGAAGCTTCTAATTAATAAAAAAGAAGAAAGAAATTTCAATGTAATTTAGACACCATGGAAGCAAACGCGCGTTTTTTGAGTGTTTTTTCAAAAGACGATTTATAAAGTAAAAATAATCGATCTGAAAAAACAGATTATACAAAGTGAGCTCAAAAGTTGCAACTTACGTTTGAAATACTTTTTATTCGAAAATTATGAAGTGGCAAAAAGTTTCCCGTGAAGACAAAAAAATTTAAAAAGTGCAAATCTGCCAAAATGCACCGAGGCCCTTAACCCTCCGAAGCATTTAAAAAAAGTTCCGCCGAGGCATAATAGCCGTTCAGAAGGCTATACTCCGAGCGTTGTTTACAGAAAACGCTTATAAGATAAACCTTCAATTTTCCTTTATAATCAAGTTGAAGAGTTAAATTTTCGAAACAAAAATTTCATATTCTAGAAATTAAATGTTGAATTCTAAAAAAAACGTTTGAAAAGCAAGTTTAATTAAACCACGTGATACTACCTCATGGTAGGCTCCAGGAAATGTATGTTTATCTGAATAACTGCGCAGTCCTCTGTTTTACTCATTTCTTTTGTCTGATTGACTATATCTGTTGGAAATCAAAAAATATTTTTAAATAAGTTCAAAATATTCATGAAAAAATCACGTTTTTCAGGAAAAAATTAATAGTTTTCTCGATTTAAATAAATTATTTGATTATTATTACAATATTAAGGCAAATATGGTATAAAAGTACCACTCTGGTATGATTTTCACAAATTATATATTTTTTTCAAAAAGTATCATTTTATCTATACTTATATCAAAATAAGATATTTTGAAATTTCACTCCCAAAAAATTATTTTTGCTCCAGATATGTCCGGAAGGCTAATTTTTCTTGCAAATTGTACGCAAAACACTCCTCTCAAAGCCGGCTTAATTCGAAATTTGGATCAAAAAGTATTTCTTCGGAAGTAAACTTAAGCGAAAATCGCTTTCAATCAATTTGTCATAAAATTTGAAAAAAATTTTAGGAAATATTTTCAGATTCACATTGTTGAATTTCAAAATGTTTTGTAAAGAAAATTTTGTGCGACCATTTTTTCCATCATTTTTGGCTGATTTAAAGTGGCTATAGCCTTTCAAAAGGCTATTTTACACTTATTCGGCAAAACGAGCTCACAATCAATTTTTCGATCCAAAAAATTTTCCAATTTCTCATCATTTTTTTGAAGATCACTCATAAAATCGAAACGCTGACAAAACTTTTTTGAGCAAATAAATATATATTTGTGCCTCAAAAATCGAATAAAAAACATTTTTATTAACGTTCTCATTCAAAAAGTTGTACACGGCGTGTACTACACGCGACCTTTCAAATTTCTTGTTACTTAATTTCAGTTTGAAACTTTAAATAAATTTATTTTATTTAAGGTATGTCACGGAGATGTATGTTTGGCCATCGTGCTTGTGATGAAAAAAATGAATTATTAAAAAAGAATTACGACTCAAGGATAACACAAGTGGTTTACTGCGGTTAACCGTGATTATTTCGAGCACTTGTTAGGTACCGTATTTGAAAACTGTTCAATTCATTTAAGAAGGTTTAAAGTGGTACTGAAATTTTATGAATCATGTAAAACTAGAACATGAAACTTCTTATAATATGGACAACAGACCCTTAGAGGACAGGTCCTGAATATTTGAAAAATGCGGAATCTGAGCATTTGATTGGTTGATCCCGTCCAAATCTAACCAATGAAATCGACCTATTCTGCATCAAGGGTTTTGATTTGGTGCTAGTATCCCACGTTGTCTGTATCATTCAAAGATTCAGGATCTGTCCTCTGAGGGTCTGTATCCATATGTACAATTTTTTCACAAATTAATTATAATCAGATGGTAGTCCTCAGAAAACAAAATGACAACTACGCCTTAGTTTCAAGTGGCGTCAAGACCGAAAGTAATTAGTTGAAAATGCTTGAGTATGATTAGCTATCAAATGAATCACAATCAAAATTATTTACAATTTAAAAAAATTTAAATACAAGACAAAGCTCTGAATCATGTTTTTGGAAATTATATTTTGAGTGCACTCAAATAAGTACTTTAGTACATTAGTGTTGTAACATCACTCCTTTACAATTTGTTAACAATTTGCTAAAAGCACATAATTAATTGAGCACAAAACGTTTGGCTCTTAATAATAAAACTAATTTTTTTACCCAAATCAATGCCGCGGTCTCTGAAAAATGTAAGAAAATATGCATAAAAATACATGTAACGTATTCTTCAGGTGCAAAGAAATTTTATGTGTAATTTTTAATTAAATTCAATATTTATATCAATGTTTCAAAACTTCAAAAAAAAGAATCTAGAAAATTTATAGAAGATTTGAAAAGTTTTGTTTGCAGAGAACAGTAAATTTTCTAATATTATATGATTTCTTGCCTGGGAATTAATTAAAGCTGAAAAAGCCTCAATAAGATATTGAATAATTTCAGGCACTTTTGGGTGTACTCGATAAACTTTTGAGTGTCAGTGCCACCGTGTCACGGACATGACATAATATTTCAACTTACAATTTTGAAGCGCTAACTTTTCTCAGCATAACCACGGTGATAATTCTTTCAATTTCAATCATCCGAATCTCACTATTTTGAGGTTCTAACATCAATTTAAAGTGCATATTGCGGTTAACGGTGGTTATTTATTCAAAGACAAAATTAAATTGAGATTTATTATGACCGAATAATTACGCTGTTTATGGTTCTAAGAATAAAAAGGTGAACGGTTTACAGATTTCATCATATTATTTACACTAGGTAACTCGCAAAGTAAAATTATGTCGGGAAAATCACTGCCATAAACAGTAAGAAATTATATTGCTTGCGCAGGTTTACCGCAACTATACGATTCATCTCCGAGAAATATGGTTTACCGCTAAGATATTATGTGATTATGTCGGAAAATTTTCCGAACAATTTTTAAGGGGTAGTGGTAATGGAAAAGTTTTGCATAAAATTTGGTTTTATACTAAACTCGATATTAAAAATGTTGGTGATGGTACTGTGTTTCATTCGTGAACGATTCGTGGACCGTAAAATGAGTTCTAAATGACTGCTTTTCTCACTTAACGATGAAAACATTGCAAATTGTAATGACTAAAAAATGAAAATTTCAAATATTTTTAGAAATTTAGATATCTCATAAATTAAATTAGATATAATTATTATATATCACTTCATCAAATCGAAAGCACAAACAAAAAATTTGGCGCAAGGGCGGGTCATTAGTGTTCACACAGACTGTAAGACACCGAAAATAGTTTACTACAAGCGCCTCGCGTGTGAAAAATGACCTACGGTTGCTAATGCCCCTAATTGAAAGTCAACAACGCATATTTTATTGAATCTATTTTTTGAGCACCTAATAATATTTTTACTTCGAAAATCGCTTTTGATTATCAGCAAGATAATATTTTCAGTGGCTTTTTGGCATGTTAAGGGAGTACTGGTCGCGTTTAAAGGCTAAAAACAGGGTCTTCAGTGTCGATTCAATGAAATACTAAAAACAAACATATCCGTTTTAGTGTGGGAATAATTGAACAAAAATGTTTCTCCCGAAAATCATATCGGAGGCCTTGGATTGGCTGACCGATCAGAACGGACCTTTCAAAAGTGAAGATATTTTATATCCCTTTATCACCNTTTGGTTAGATTGCGTAGCCACTACTCCTTTTAACGTGTGTTTTTAACGTTGTGGCTACGCAATCTAACCAAAAGGTGATAAAGGGATATCCGACGACACTTTATATCATTGATTATCTGCGACTGTGCATCAAATCTTAAACAAAAGTTTTTATTGGACACTACTCCAAGGTAGGAACAGCCAAAAAAAATTTGCTAAACATTTTTGAAATTATGTTTCAATTTTAGTCTCAGAAAAATAATGTTGAGTAAAAAAATCAGAAATCGCCAGCTACTGTTTAAAAAAACCTGTTTTTTAGATTGCCTTTGTTTAAGTTTTTTTTCATTTTTTTGAAATAGATTTCAAGAAAAATTTCATGCTTAAACATAGGCAATTTTAATAGTTATTCTTTCATTTTAAACCAGCAGCTGCCAAATTTTGTACTGAACATAATATTTTATCAAAGACTAAAATTTGAAAATCTTTAAAAAAAGGTTTAGCAAAAAAAGTTCTGGCGTTCCTACCTTACACCAGACCTCGGCTAGCCAGCAAAGCCAAGCCACACTTGCCGAGGTCTGCTTTTCACTCCCCCTTCAAAATAACTATTAGAAATCTCGCCAAAAATAGCGGCACCAGACATCTGTAAAATAAATGGAGGCCTACATCGAGAGCATTTTCTCAATTTTTTATTACCAAAGTTCAATCTCACTTTATTCAATCGAAGTGCATACTTTCTCATAATAATCACGATGGTAATTTCCGAATCATTTTTATTAAACCGAATGTTACCATTTTGAGGCTCTAAAAGCAATTTAAAGTGGATGTTATGGTAAACAGAAGTTATTTCTACGATGGGTAAAATTAATTGAGATTTATTATCGCCAAATATTTACGCGGTATTTTCAGAGCCTCGAAACCGTCAGATTTGGCTGATTTAAAGTGAAGACATTATAACGGAAAGTTGAGTCAACTAGATTTTAGTAACTTCAGTTTGACTAAAGTAACTTTTGGCAGAACAATAATCATTTCCATAGAAAGTTGAATGCCCAAAAAAATACTGTATACCCTTTTTCTAACAAAAGTGAATCTTGAAAATGAGGGTGATCTCTTTATCGCGTATTCTAATCTCACTAGTGTTGTCTTAGTGATTACACACCAATCAATGTTTGCGCTCCCAATATCAAGCACCCTCACCAATAATTATACCCAAGACAATCATTACATAAAGTAGTCACCAACATAAGTGGGATTCCAACACGCGCTATAGAGATTACCCTTATTTTTAGATTCACTCTGGTTGGAAAAAGGATACAGTATAAAATATTCTTAGGGTTGCGCACGGAAGCAGTTAAATCCAGAGTGAACATCGAAAAAAAATCAATAGCTTACCGGAGAGAAAAAGCATGAAAAAGATTTATATAAAACATATGAATTATGGTTAATTATCATTACCGACAACATTTTGAAAACTTTGAAAATTTAAACTAGAAAATTTTTCTAGCTGGAACGGGCTGCGAACATGATTTTTTTTGTTTCTGTTGTAAATCACGTGAATTTTACAATTAAATCAAAATGAGATTATTGCAAAATCTAACACACGTTCAAATTGCCATTTTGATAATAAAAACATGAAAATCCCCGCAAAATTCTACCATAAAAAGTCAGCAACGCTAACTATACTGATAACTATTTATAAAACTACTGTACACAGTAGTTTTTTCTAATATTGATCTTCTATGCTGTATACTAGATCAACATAAAAAGTGAAATTGAGTTGTTCCGATGTATAACTTAGGGAAGATGTGCTTCGAATATTCAGCCCTGTTAGATCCGAGACGTTTGAGATCAAACTGTTATATTATTTGGTCAATTAACTAAACTATGAAATTGTCAAGGAAATCGATTTATTAACGGTAGCCTTTTAAAAATTGATTTTTTTTGCAAACCTTTTTAAACGCAAAAATAAACTAAGTACTATTAGAAGTTGTTAACAACGCGAGACTTATCTTTGACATGCTATTTAAAAAAAATTGACATCCGTACTAATATCAGCATGTTCAAGGTTAATCCGATTTCCTTATAATGAGCGTTTTTTGCATCATAAGAAGCTATACTAATATTCCACAGACTTAATCAATCAAGTATTTTCTCTAATTTCGGAATTCCCGGAACCTTCGTGTGAAAATCAGCATAACATTTCTCCACAAGATGAGCTAATAAGATCGATACCAATTTTTTCCTTTTTAATTTCTTATTTTCAATCTTTAAACATAAAGTGACACTAAGCCAAATATATGCGAAACATATCAGTATGTTATTCACTGGGAAAGGTATTCTGAGCTTGAAAAATATTTGTTAGACGTGAAATATGCTAATCCAAGCGACACTGAATTTTCAGTCCTTAGAAATCAATGGTTGACCATAATTCCGATTTGAAAGTTTTAATTGCACTCGGTATTTAGTGGTTGTAAGAATACAAAGAGTTCGTCAAACTCAGTTTGAATAAATTACAGTGAATTTTTGAAAAAAATTTTTTGTAAATTTTTTTTTATATTTTTGCTGAATTTGCCTTTGATTTTGGAGTTGTTGGTATCATAATGATGAGTCATCATTGATGACCTCAATTCGTGCAATATTTTTATATATATCAAATAAAACGGTTACATTTATTTTAGAAGTAATATCCCCTATTCACATTTTGTGAATATCCCGGCCCTCTACTTAAAACACACTACTTTTCCTGATCAGGCCAGGATATTTACAAAAGTGTGAATAAGGAATTTCCACCGTCGGCAAACAGCTCACTTTGAGGCTTACAAACGTAAATATATATTTCGCCTAAATTACTTATTTGTCAAAATACGGTTATTGACATAACAAATCTAACTTATTACCGTCACCCTCATAAACACGCCATTTCTAATCGGCGTATAAAGAGCCGGGTTTAAACAACATAAAGCTCACTCGGGCGAAAATCCGAATAGGCGAGTATACGGAACAAAATAATCTGAGCTTCGATTTATATTACGAATAGGTTTTATCAAACGATTAATTTCTAACATTTTCTATTTATAGGTTTTGCGGTTTGGTTTGGTGAAGGATTTGCTTGTGCTTGTTTCTTGATCACAACGACTGGGCGGAGTACAGACAAGGCTGAATTTGGACATCGGTCGAAGATATCCCTTTGCGCCGAATAGGGTGAAAATCTGCCCCAATATTTATAATCTAATTATTATATTTGGACCAGAGTTTTCACAGTTATTGTAGCGCAGGGATTTAGATTTCTGCCCATCTGTAACAGCTGTACTGTACCGGCCCACATTTTCTTAAATAAAGAAAATACCAGCATAAAACCCACTTTGTGTTGCGTTATTTATGCCTCGTGTGCAGGAATCCCATTGCAGATTTACGTGGTGCCTTCTAGTGTAAAGATTCGTACTTTCACACGCCTCAAAAGTGCTACAAAACTCACTGAGATTTTGTTTTCACAGGGTCAAATACCCAACCAACCGCAAAGCCATGTCTTATGCGCGTACTGACGGTAATTACCGTCCCGGTGCAATACCTTGTGCCCATGATTCCTCTCTTATTGAAAAAAGTTTTTCAAAAAATTCTATCTTTAAAATTGATTTAAATCGTATCGCCTGGGGTGATACAAATGGCATTAACGAGATACTGAATTTACTCGAGGATAATATCACGAAACGATTGCGTGATAATAAGTACAACGGAATATACGATTTTCGTACGTTACCATTTTTATGGAAGCCGCCAGCTCACCATGCTACTTGTCAGGACAATAAAACCCGTGGGGTACCTGACAGCATAAAAAGCTTCCAAAATATGAAAAATGAATTCCGGTACATGCTAACCCCGATCAGTGATTTGATTGGAACAATTGAATGCGCATCAGCGACTGAGTCTTATCAGAAACTTCAGGTAAAATACGGTATACCATCAGGAGCAAATTTTGAAATTTTATGCGATGCCGGTAGTATCGACAAAAACCAGCCTGACATAAAATTAGCCAATGAGAGATTCATCGCATTTTTCGGAGGAAATAAGTTTAGGAGGAACCAGAACTTTCTAAATTTTTTGAAACAGCTAATATTGAAAGCATTCGAACTGTTTTAAGTCACACAATGGTGATTTTTAACAGTATGCTTCCCGACCCCATTAAAAATCAATTTAACATGGGCCGGATTTTAAATTGGGACAACTTGAAAAAGTTATTTTTTTCATTTAAGGGGTGCAAAACAAGCGAACCCCCAGTAATGAGACTTTTTGCTTTTATAAAAAGCATTCCAATTTTAGCAAAAGCAGGGGTGAAAGAGTCATCTCTAGTTCAAAATTTGCGCGACATCACGTGCAGCTTTTTAGGGGTTTATGACAAACCAATAAATTTAGCAGAAGTTGATGGCGAAAGTTTCGGTTTTATTGGGAGAGAACTTTTCTCCCCCCAATTGAACTTAAATATGACCCTAAGCACGCTAAGCTACCTTGATTTCGCCCAAGTTGAGGAAATTTTTATCTCAATGGCCAGAAAAAGAGATAAAACGCTTGAAGAACTAAGCGTAATTGACATTTTAGAGGGTAAAAAGGAACTTTATGAAAAGTTAAATATCAAAAATCGGGGAAAAACTGAACTCATGATTCAAACCTGGAATCATGCGTACAGATCTAACCCCAATGACGCCGGCAACCAGTACCTTAAAATTCTAAATTTGGCCACCAAGAGTCAGGAAGAACGCGAAAAAACCAAAAAGGGTGGTTTTCTCGCGCTCGAGACTCTGAAATCTGTAAATACAGATTTTGAAGATTTTTATGAAATAGAATCGGAAGACGGTACGATTCAAGAGGTTTGTATTAACCGATTTAACAGCAAGTTCAATAAAGGGAACAATAAAGGAAAAATTTTTATGAGTAAAAAACCGTTCAAAAGGAATTTTAATCAGAAAACTTTTTCCAAAAATAAACCCTTTGCTAAAAATCGTCATAATAATAATGACCGAAATTCCCGTATTTCGGAGGACCAGCTCGAAGAGTTCAAAAATGTTGTCCTCAATTTTGTCGAGGAGGAAGAAAGAATTGACAATATGGATGAGGATTCTGAGGACGAAAACAAAAAGGATGAAATCGAAACCTGCCAAATGTTGGATTCAAATATAAATTTGGAAACTTTCACCATAGGTAAAAAATTAAAATTTATAAAAGTCAAAATTAAAGTTTCTACTGTATTTGAAAACACAATTTCATATTTTTTCCAAAATACCTCATTTAACATTTTTATTCAGGATAGAAATAAACAGCCGTTCGCCCAGATTTCAATTAGTTTTCAATCTGCAGCGAAATCTTCACCTTTTAACAATTTGTCAACCAAATTCACCGTACCCAATTTGCATTTAATAAAAACAATTTACCAATATAAAAACGAGTTCACCATATTTCAATTATTTTTCGCAAACAACAGCTTATGCAGTATTGTCCCAGATTGTACGACCGCTAATTCTATCATTAGTCGAAAAATTTTTACAAAATTAATAAAATATTGCAGTATTAAAAAGTTTTCAAAAATCAAAGAATCAGTTTACGACTGGTCGAAAAATAATTTAAAAATCTTCGCGGTTTACGACTTTGTAATAAAAATTAATTCCGTAGATTTCTTTTTCAAAAACGTAAAAATTGTTAAAAATAACATTTTTGGTTTTTTAATAGGCAGAAACGATTTCAAAATGTTTTCAAAATTGACTTTTGTTAAAAGCAAACAATATATTTCGAACAAAGAAATATTCTGCTCAATTATTTCCGAACCAAAAGAAATTTGTGAACTTTTAAAATTTGCAGATAACAGTTCTGTAAAAGTAAATATAAATGAGTATAGCACTCCAGACGAAATTATTTCAAAAGGAGTTAGGTTTAATTTGATTGATAATGATAGTAAACCTAGAGCGGTTAAAATGATTTTGGATTCTGGAGCTAGCTCATCTCTGATTCATGAGGATCTATTAAATATGTTACCGGCGGTAGAACGTTACCCGTCAAAAACCATTGCTACCGGTGCATCGGGTATTAAAATAAATTTACTTGATTTTCGTGCAAACTTTACCATCAAGACAAACCATTTTAAAATAAAACTAAGAAATGTAGTCGTAACCAATGTAGGCCCGTGGAACATTATTTTATTTGGCCAATCAGACATGAAGCTAAATAATTTTAAATTAAATTTTGAAAATGATACTGAAATTTGTATGGGGAAACGGCCTTTAAAACCATTGCATGACCTAGTTATAAAAAATGTTTATGAATCCTTTAAATTGGCTCACGAGATGAAAAGTGATACTTTTCCAGTAGAAAAACCGGTAATTTACAGTATTATCGCAGAAGATACAACTGAGCCCCTTTTTCAAATAAATCACAGTTCAAATGTGTCCGACATGATAAATATCACGAAAGATAGAATTGACCAGTACCCTGACGGGGAAAAGAAATTCTATCACGAAATCGAGATTTAAGCTCAAAAATTAAAGGATATGAATAGTAAAAATGAGGTCGAAATTAACGATTTATATAAGGAGCTTGGTTTTGAAGAAGATAAAAACTTAATTAACGAATTAACGGATATTATAAACGAATTTGAACCTCTATTTAAGGGGGATGTGGGTACCATAAACGATGACCGTTTTATTGTAAGGGGGAAAATTGATGGCAAAATGTCCAGTACCCGAGTTGCTAATTATTTCAGCAAAATGGCCCCAGATGTCCGTGAAGCGTTAGTTCAGAAATTGAACGAGGAAATAGCCAATGACGTTCTCATTAAAGTCCCAAAAGACATGACACCCAAAAACATTATTTCCATTTTTGCCGTTGGCAAGAAAAATGAAATAGGAGATATGGTGCTTAACGCACATAGTTGCCGTATAGTTTTAGACTGTAGCCGGACTGTAAACCAAATGTCCCATTTCAAAGCAACTCAAGCTGATGGGGTTACCCAAATAATTAATAAAGCAGCTATTTTTACTAAAAGAGGCTTAATTGGAACACTTGATATACAGTCTATGTTCTATTGTTTTAAACTAGACAGGAAACTATGGCCGTTCTTTTGCGTAGAACACCCAGATATGGGCCTGTTCTGTTACAAAAAATGCCCTATGGGGTGGGCAGTTAGCCCACAATCAGTCAGGGAATTTATGCTGAGAATTTTATATAAATATAAATAAAATCTTTGCAGATACCTAGACGATATCATCTTCTGGGGATCTACCAAAGAGGAATTTTTGGTCGTTTTTCGGGGCATTCTTAAAACATTACATTTTTATAACTTTAGAGTTAAAGGAAGTAAAATGAAACTTCTAGCAACCAAAATTAAGCTATTAGGAAAAACTCTAAATAATGGCGCTATAGAGCCAAATGCGCATGTAATCACAAATCTTGATAAAATGAATGAGAGAAATATAACCACCAAACGCATGCTCAAAAGATTTTTGGGTAGCGCGGCTTATATTTCAGACCATTTACCTTATTCAACGAAATTACTACATAAATTACGCATGGAGGGTACAGGGGTTAACAGCACAGCTGTTAAATGGACAGACGATTTAGTTAAAGAGCTAAATTTGGTCAAAGATAAAGTTAAAAATTTAATTACCTTACACCCAGTTGATAAAAATAAGGAAATTCACGGCGTGGTTGACACGTCATATTACGCAAACGCTGCATTTTTCTATCAATTAGATGGAAATAAGAAAAATTTCATTAAACTATTTTCACGAAGACGCTCTGATTGTGATAATAAACGCCGCCCATCTTCTTGTGAAGTCGAATTAACAGGTTTATTAGCAGCGATGCTGGCCGCAGCCGCAGAAATCGAGCAGTGCGACCGTACATGTATTATGTACACTGATAGCCAATCAGTAGCAAAACTTTATAAAAAGTTAAGAGTATCGGGAATTCCGACTGCAGATAGAAAAATAAACGAGTGTTTTGCAAAACTCGCCTATTTTAATTATGAAATTATTTATGTGTCTGCCAAAGATCCGTCTATCGAATTTGCGGACTATTTATCACGAACGAAAGAGGCCTCGGTATTATGCGATGGTTGTCTCGTTTGTGATATAGTTGACAGTTCGGGCGACGAATTTTTCAAACAACAAGCAAAATTGTCTGAAACTGTGTGTTCTGTCAGATTCGATCCAATCCTTATCCCGACAATGAATTATGACAAATTTTTATCACTACAAGAAGATGTACGCCCTTCTTCTCTCCCTGACAGTACAAAATTCCCTTATACCACCCTAGGGTGGTGGTACAGCTTAATAACTAATACAGACTTATCAAAATTAAACGCCTATCATAAGTCGCAAGAACTATTAGCAAAAATTTATAATAAAGAGGTTGATGTTAAATTAAAAATATCAGATTTTATCGATAATTGGGAATTAATTGATTCTTGGCAAGACGATTGTAGTACAATTCGTAAAGCTAAAGAAGTCTTAAGAAATGAGCAAGACGCGCCAAACAACCTAAGGAAGGTAGGCACCTTGATAAATAATCAAGAATGTAAGCTCTACCGGGGCTGTTAAGTAAGATTTGATAGGGATTTAGTAAACGAGAAACTAATGAAAATCGTCTTACCTGAGAGCTATAAATCCCAAATTGCGATTGCATTACATAACACGTTTGGGCACGGCTCTGTATCACGCTTAGTAAACTCTGCTAAACGTCTTTTCGTTATCACCAATATACAGGACCAAATTAATACGTTATGTAATAAGTGCAAAGATTGCACTCGGCTTAAAAAATATCGACCAATCGAGCGCGAAATCAAAAATTTTGACAATGAGACTCTTAACGTAGAAAGAATCGGCATGAGGATTCTGGGAGATGAAATACACAGAACTCTACCGGTAACCATGAGCCCTAAATAAATCAGTTAAAATTTTCTTTGCTAGTGAATTCTTGACAAGATACGCGGTATCTATTTTAATTCAGGGGAATCTAAATAGTGAAAAATTAAAAGAAATACTGTATGAGGTCAAGGGCCGATTAGGATCTACTGAGCCTGATGATGCCTATATGACCATTCGAATGGACAGCGTATCTACTCACGCAGCACTAGTGGACGATGTCGACATTAGAGAATGGGGCATAAAAATTTGCCTTTTAGAAAAACACACCGGGTCAAAAAACCGGTTGGCCCCTTTAGACGGCCGAATTGCCATATTTTCTGAACATTTAAACTTAGAACTTAGTAGAACGGGAATCTCTAAGGAGGTAGCAGTGGCTGAGGCCACGAAAAAATATAATTTCACAATCGGTGGCGAGGGGGTTAAGACCAACAGAATTGTTTCATGGACGATATGTTCATGGAAAACCTTTTCTAGTAAACATAGTTGACCTTCAAAAAGCAACCATTTTATTAAGAAGATGCGTAAAAAAGTCTATCGAGTTAAAAAGATCTGAAAAAAGAAGAATTCGACCTATGCATTTTATCCCATTTTCGGAGCAAATGAAATATACGGACAGAAATAATATGCCGTTAAAAATGGGTGACATAATTATGATTGATGAAGGGGGTTTCCAAAAGGAAAACTATAGACCTTTATACCGTATTTGCGCGTCAGACGAAATTAAAATTGGAATTGACTGGGACACTGGTTTAGTGTCATGTGTTAAATTGGACCTTAAAAACTCAAAATTGGGAAAATTGTTCATTTGGCAAATGGACTGGATTATTCAAGTGATCGATGGAAGGGAGAAATCCCTAAACCTAGAAAACTTGAATAATATAGTTGCAAATGAATACGTTCAGTTCAAAATTGAGAGTTATGGGCAATTTAACGTTAAATTATATTAAAGTTTAAGAAACAAAATAATTGAAGATTGAGCTTTTAATAAGTCATTATTATTTATTTGAATGAAGAAAAGTCGCAGGTACATTATCTAGCCAATTGGCTACCAGAGCTTGTAAATACAGTTCTCTTTCAGTTTCAAAAATAAAGTCGAAAAAGTGTAAAATAAAATCAAACCACTGTTTCTCGATTTCAGACACAGTAATTTGTATTTCTTCCAAATAACCGATCCATTGAAAACAACGTTTGTCAGAATTGAACTTCTCCAATAACGCGCTAAAAATTTAGTAATCATTTTAAATTTTTTTTACGAAGAATCTAAATAATTTTGAATCCCCAAAAAGTTATTTTATTACCAAAACTGTCTCATCAAATTGGTTTTAGCATCAGCTTCGTCGGAACCAAAGTAAATAATCGAGTCATCACACAATTTTAGTGCAATCTTGTTGATATTAATTAGGAACTTTTCATTTTCCATAAAATTCCTGTGCATTTCTTAAAAATATAAATAATCAAATTAAAAGTGAATTTTTTTAGTTAAAAAGTGATAATATAGTAAAAGAACTAGAAATTGCTAGTTCCGTTTTATAAATTCGGGAAAGTCCAAAAAATTAAACTCTCCCATTGCTTTGGGATCCTTTTCAAAGTGTACATCACAGAGTCGGCGCTCTAGCGCCAATTTTCTAAACATTAATTTTTCACAATGAGCGGCAGAAACAACCCATGTGGACGGCATTATAATCTTTCGATCTAAATCTCGAATATTTTCATTTTTTATCAAAAATGAGTCCATAGCCGTGTCCCAATTAGAAAGGACAGGTTGTCCGTTTACACCGAAAATATAAAAACGGGACAAAAGTTTGAAATGATATAGGGTACTATAACGGTATTATGAACTGTCAAAAGTTTTTAAGAAAAATAATCTGAATTCTTCGATGTTAGCACGGGGCAAAATGACAGCTCCAGTTGTACAGAACCCATACAGTATAACGGATTGACCAAGTGTCGTCGGATCGGAAATCAAAAACAAAACTGCGTCATTATGTACCATATTCTCAACCCGAGGGTATTTAACCTTTAACTGCTCCAACTAAAAAGTTTGTTTTAAAATTTTTTTATCTAAAAATCTCTTAAAATTCATCTACAAAACCTGAAAATAAGACGTGTCCATTAAATCGTCATCATTTTCAGCTTTAAAATGTTCACCAGATCCGGTGGATTCATCAAATAAGGCCTCCAAATCATCTCGCTCGACTTCCAGTTCACCTAATGAATCCGAAAATTCCGAATTACAAGCATCAGTAATATCCAAAGAGGCAACGAGAGTTTTGTTTAAAATATTCATAAAAAAGTATTTTGTTTTCTCAAATAAGAAATTATGAAAACCAAAAGTTTTTAATTTTCGAGTCAAAATACAGTACTCCCTTATTTTTGACAAAGTGTTCCACCTAGCCACTAGGTGTTAGACGCTGTATAAAATAAAAATTGCGTCTCAATATTTACCAAAAATAAAAAGAAAATCTTTTTTTTTCAAAATACAAATATATAAAGAAAACAATACGGTAAAAGTTTTTTTAACTTCTTTCTTTTCAAAATTTCAAATAGTTTTTGTTACTATATTTCGACAAAATACCCTAATTTAACACATTTTAGTTGTGAACCTGGAAGACGATTTCGAGCTACGATTCAGAGAGCCAGCGATACATGCTATGAGCCACGATGGCGATGTAGAATTCCTGGCAGGAATCCCTCATGAAAAACACCCAGACCTTGTAAAAGATTGCGGCGCATTATTGATAGATCGATCAAATATAGTCACTTTTAGAAGAATTTTTCTTCGGCTTGCCGAGTCAAATAAATTCGTAAAAGCGACTGTAAAAGATTTTCTAGCTTTAAGACGCGATGTCCTTTACAGAGTTGATGGCACTTATCATGAACGGGACTGGTTTTTGTTTAACCGAGCGAATTACGCTGAAACAGAACCAGAAAAAATCATGATGCTAGTTCCAGCAATCTGGCTCGCCGAAGCAAAAGACGTGCAAAATTTTAACGATCGTTTAAAAAGAGGTGGTATTCGAAAACTAGAACAGCAGAACAGTTTGGAGAAACCCAAATTTGGCACTGCTAACCCTAGTTTGGGGACTATCCGAGAAATTCAAGGAAATTCTCGCAATATTGATTTTCTCAGCCCACAGGCTGAAGGTTTGACCGGAGAGCGTTTTTTTCAGGTAGAAACCGAGACTCCAGCGAAAGATTTGAATAATCCAGCCAATCATGGCTCTCAGATTTTCCAAGAATCTTTTAACTTGGACCCAGAATTAATTTAAAACTGTTTCCGTTAACTAAACTGTATTACTAAAACGTAACTTGTTACAATTTAAAAATAAAATACATGCGGATTTACAAAATCAACTAAAAGTCTTGTTATTTTAGTTCATAAACACATTTTCCGCAAATAAGTACAATATTATCATAACGCCCGGAGCGTAAAACTGCCAGACAGTATTTTCAGTAAAAAGGACATGTGTCGACAACAACATAATTATTTTTATGAAATCTGTTTCAGGCCTGTTTTGAACATTTTTCAAACAACACAATTAGTTTTGACACAAAAACTGTGAAATTTTACAATAAAATCCAATAACCTACGTCCCCACTGGAGACAATTTTCATTTTCCGAAAGCAAAAAATCATTTCATTCAAAAGAGATAATTTTATAAAATCATAGATTTTTCAAATAAATAAATTTTCGCCATTTTTATGGCTTTCAAAATGGATTTCGCCTCATCAATACCAGGGGATTGGCTCCTAAATGACGACGTCAGTTCAGACGAAAAAGGGACATACTCTTCATCTGATGGAGATTTCATCCCTAATGATCTAGGTTTTTATATTTTTCTAGGCTACCTAGCAGTCTCAGTTCACGCAATTATTTACTGCCTAAATGAGGTTTACCAATCAGTAAAGATTTTTGAATTTCTTAAACCAAAATTTAGAACTTTTAAAATAAATTACTTTCGAATTAAATGTAGGTTTTGTTAAGCTTTCAAAACCCAAAAGTGGGTCGAACGTAAATCTACAAATTAGATTCTATTTTGTTGAATGTTTTTTTTCTATTTTTAACAACTTTCAAAACCACACTAAAATTCAAAACTAATTATTTTGTTAAGAATTTTTTTTTTAAATCAAATCAATTTATTTCTTTTCTTAGGAAATAAAAATCTAACTTTTAAGAGATTAAAAGAAATCCGAAAAGCAAAATCAATTGCATTTACTGCCAAAATTTCGCAACAGCTCCAAGAGGAAAAGGGACAAAATGTGTCTGGCCATGCCCGGCCCTTAACAAACATCGACCGAAAGTGCATTTTCAGATTAAATCCGAGGGAACTGTACTCTTACTTAAACTGGTTTCAAAATCAGACATTGACCAGTTATTTATGATGGATCAGCGTTTCGGCTTGTCAAATGTTTTAATTCGGGATTTCTTACTTTTAGAGTACAAGGTCATTGAAAATGACCAAAATATGGAAGTCTCAAGAGACCGAGATTGGATCCCAAAATTAACTGATCTGAATGGGTACTGTTTAGTCCCAAATAAAATTAAAAATGAAATACCAATTATAAAAGATTATTTGGCACGCCGAAAAGCTGCCGAAATGTAATTGGCCAATTTTTTTTTGCTAAAATCAAAACGTCATAACGAAGAATTCTTAGGTTTTTCTCTAATTTTATTAGCTTCTGGAATTATTCATTTTAGTCCACAGTACTGTCGCAATAAAACACAGAATTCAATTTTATCGCAGAAGATCAATTTTAAATTGACATGGATTTCGGGTCATGTTACAAGCATGAAAGGCTCGGCGGTGGCCAACGCATGCCAAATATTGACCAACATCGAAATTTTCTAAAAATATTTTGTTACCAATTTATTTTTCATTAAATTTTAAGCTATTTAAAAAATTAAAATCCTGAAAATTTTCAGACTCACCTCGGGGTAACACAAGAGTCCGATCATCACCTCTCCGATCTTCGAATCGGGGCACAAATACGAACAGTGGAACAGCCGTCTCACGAATTAGATCGTACATGCCTCGACCAAACAGATTGCCTGTCACATGGAAATCTTCCATCGAATGATTTTTCGAGGTAAGATAATTAAATAAAAAATCGTCACCACAAGATCGGTGAATCACGCGGAAATCCAAACCAGAATTAAGCGATGTGTAATGCTTATGCCAGAGGGAAACGACTGTTACTATTAATAAAGCAGCCGAAATCCGGCTTATAGGAATCCAAGCCAAGCTAAAAGCCACTGCCATCACTTTTAATGAGGAATCCCTCGACGAGTGCGATAAGGTAAAGCATCTGAGACGGGCCGGAAAGATGGCTATTACGGCCAGAAAAGAGGCCGAAAATCTGGTAAATGGAAAAATTAACAAGTTAGAGCGGGTTTCCAAACAGGACCCAATGAAGATTCTAAAAGCTCTAGGCCCCGTTTGTAAAAATTACCAAACGCGTCAACTACTTTTGACCATGGAAGACGACTGGGAACCACTTGTGGTTGTCGATGAAAAAGGCAATTTAGGGGCCCTCAGAATCGAAAACGGCGAAATAGCCATCGCTACTAAACCGGCCTGGTTAGATTCAATAACCCTATTTCGGGACCAAAGACCACTCTCCCACGGAAACGACCGACGCAACGATCAAATCGACCGGTCCACCTACCGAAGAAAAATCGCTTTTTGAACCAAGCCAGGGTCAACGAGTCAAACTTCTCCAAGGCCGAGCACTTCAAAAATAAAAAAGGAAGATTTCTAGATTAAGGTAAAACCTTTAAAGTATTAAGTATTTTTTTTCAGAATCACCTTGTATGAGTTTTTCAAATCAAAGTTCATTATAATTTATTTGTTACCACAAATTCTATTTTTGAATTAAGTTTTCAAATTTACAGCTGTCACCATAAACTCTATTTTGAAATTAAGTTTCAAATTCACAGTTTTCACCATAAATTCTATTTTGAATTTAATTCAATTATTTTTACCATAAAGATTAATTTGAATCACACGTTAAATCATTAAGGGACTCATAAAACTTTAGCTCCAAGGCCTTTATTTTTTAGAAACAGTTTTTCAAAATTATTTAATAATTTTGCCCTTTTCAGGGACTTTTTCAAAACATTAGTTATGGCGCCCAGTTTTAAAAAGAATAAAAATTTTCGAATCAAAATTTATGGTGAGCACTTTCATACATTTAAAATTAACTACGTATAAGTAAGATATTGTTATATCTAGCATGTTTTAACATACTTAAACCACAAAGGGGGGCTGGGACACGTAAATATATATTTCGCCTAAATTACTTATTTGTCAAATACGGTATTGACATAACAAATCTAACTTATTACCGTCACCCTCATAAACACGCCATTTCTAATCGGCGTATAAAGAGCCGGTTTTAAAAACACCATAAAGCTCACTCGGCGAAAATCCGAATAGGCGAGTATACGGAACAAAATAATCTGAGCTTCGATTATAATTACGAATAGGTTTTATCAAACGATTAATTTCTAAACATTTCTATTTATAGGTTTTGCGGTTTGGTTTGGTGAAGGATTTGCTTGTGCTTGTTTCTTGATCACAACGACTGGGCGGAGTACAGACAAGGCTGAATTTGGACATCGGTCGAAGATATCCCTTTGCGCCGAATAGGGTGAAAATCTGCCCCAATATTTATAATAATTTATTATATTGGACCAGAGTTTTCACAGTTATTGTAGCGCAGAGGATTTAGATTTCTGCCCATCTGTAACAGCTGTACTGTACCGGCCCACATTTCTTAAATAAGAAAATACCAGCATAAAACCCACTTTGTGTTTGCGTTATTTTATGCCTCGTGTGGCAGGAATCCCATTGCAGATTACGAAAGTATTACGTGGTTATCTTGCAAAAAGGTTTATTTCGAAATATAAGGAGTAGAAAGCTTTTTTGATTCCAAAAAGTGTTCTTCGTAAACGGTACGTATGTAGGAAGTGTATTTATACAAGAAATTTGATATTGTTATTAGAAGCTTAAGGGGGTAGTGTCCCGCAAAAAAAAACCTCCACAATATTTTTGCTCATTAAGAACCGCTCAATTTAGACATGAATGAAGTTGATCGGATGTATGTAATTAAGGAGAAAATGGTAACATCCGTTTTCGACTTTGCCGCCCTTCTTGTGGAGAACCGCATGATTGAAAAATCGAACGAGACCATCACAAATTCGTTTTTTGGGGGTGGTTTAGTACTATATCAGATTTTCAGGCCAACTTTGTTGCGGACACTACCCCTTTAAAGGGGTCGCGGTTCTATGAGGCCTAGGGGGCAATATAAATGCTCCAAAATGACCCGGGGTGCATAACAAAGTGCAACTACCGACCGAATCATCAAAACATTTTCTCGAAATTTTCCGCTTTTTTTCTATTTTTCTAAGGTAGTTTTTTTAGACACAACAGATTTGACTTTTCACAACAGACGAACCGTATGAGATATAACAAAATTTTTTTGCATTCAACTAGAAACTAAAAAAGCTTAGGCAAAATTTTTTTTTTATTTTCGAAATTTTTTTTCAAAAATTTAGAAAATTCGAGATTTTCAAATGACCGGAAATGACCTTATATGGGTACCATACGAAACGAGAAAAAATTCTTAGACTAATGGCTGAAAAATAAAATTTTAAAAATTAAGTTTTCTTAAAATTTTTCATGATGACAAAGCGGGGAAAATTCAAATCTGTCGCGTCTAAAAAAAACTACCTAAGTATTTTTATCAAAATTAAATTCAAAAATAACGTTTGCTTTAATTTAAACACTAAAACTTGAAAATATCACCTTGACGTAAGCCAACTTTCTAATCAGTGTTTAAGTAGCTTTCTTTCGAGCAATTTAACGAAAAAATTGAAGCACTTTTTTTTCGAAAATTTTCTCGTGGGTCCCTTAAAAAATCACATTTCGAGTTTTTGGTCGAAATTCAAAAAAAGATCAAGTAAATTGTTCGTTTTTGTTTAAGCTAGCTAAAAAAATCTATTTCAAAAAAATCCTAGGAGATAGTTTTTCCGACGGATAATTGCCAAAAAACAGTGGTTTTCTGCATATTCTAGGAAACTAGAGCAAAATTTGAAATTTTGATCAAGATAAAGTTTGGCTTAGCACTTTTACATGTTATGTCAAAATTTCAGATAATTTCGACATAAAATGTGGGAGGAGATAGTTTTATCATTTTGGCTTGAGTTCTCTTGTGTCGTTTATGTGTCAGGGAGTGTCTGCATACAAAAAAGTTTTGACATTTTTCTAACGCAAGCTGAAAGCTAGATCTACAAACTGGCTTATCTCAATAATATCCTCGAAGTTCTGGTTGGCTAATATTTCATCGAGAAAAATAAATTTTAGCGATCAGTACCCCCTTTCTTAACACCAGTTCGACTCTGGCGCCTTCAAATTTATAGAGGTAACATTATCGGATTAACTTTAAATTTGAAATGCTCACGTTTTTCACAATTATTGATCTTTTGGTGCTAAAATAATTTATCTATCTTGAGATAAAGCAAGTTTGTCGCGCCGAGGGGGTTCTGTATGTTAATTGCTGTAATTGCTGAGTATTTGNCTTTCCTTATTCTCTTACATATGTTCTGAGGAATACTTGATAAAAATTTGAGCCATTTTGCAAATATATCCCCGGAGGAGATAGATTTTGAAGTCTGAAATTGTGAAAAATCGTCGGTTATTTGGCGTTCTAGAATTGCTCAGTCGCCGGATCAAAAAAAGCTTTCCTTAAAAGGTTGAAATATTACCGTTACTTGATCTGGGAAATTTGAGCTCAATTTGATATACCGTCTTGGAGGAGATAGATTTTGCAGTTTGGTAAGGGTCATCTTGTTACGATACTGTACCTATTGGTGTAATGCTCAAATATAATTTGTGATGTACTTTTTCGCAAGAATAGGGATAGATCTACAAATTAACATTTTCGGTATTTCTCATGAGCTCTTAGTTGTCAGTATATTTCACCGAGAAAATGTCAAATGAGAGTCGCATACCCCCTTAATAGCACCGACCGACCGCGACCCCTTTTAGAAGCTACATTACTATGTATTTAATAACCGCTATTATCATTTGCTCAAGAGAAAAAAATATAGTTCCTTCAAAATACAAGAATACAAATGTAAATTATTTTTCTGTTTTAAAAGCCAGTAATTATGTAGGCAATTGAAAAATTAATGACAATATTTAATCTACTTTAAAACTCATATGGAGAAATTTCAAAGTTTTGTTAACAAAGTATTTTTTATCAAAAGATAAAACAATTTTACTAGTAATAATCACAATACTGGTCCGGAATTACTTGTCACAATAGCTCGGTTTGAACAAAACTTTTTTGTTTGAAAGCAACTGCTTAGAATTAGTTTTCGGACATTATTTGAAACTTGTTAAAAATGTTCGTGACAAATAAATTGAATCGTTTATAAATGCGAAAAGTTTATAAAGGCTGTGGCGTGTGTCTACGAAGACGACACGACAAAAATTCAAATTATTTTTTAGTCCATAAATATTCTTGGCACACTTTTTAAAATCACAGTATGTCCCCCTTTTCCCATGATATGAAATACCGTTACATAAAATTTATGCGAATTTCATTGACCCGTCAACATTCATCTCTTCCAATTGGCTTCCAGAGGAAAGTTACGGACTTCCATTTTTTTGGCAAAAAACGATACACTGGTATACAGTCCCTGACCCCTTAAATAACCGATAGTGATAATCGAAAAAAATAGCTCCCATTCACTAAAATTCAGACAATTTTTCGGATTATCATCAAATCTCAAAACTTTCCGATAAAATCCTTGTTACTTTGAAAAAAGCTTAGGGACTCGTGTTTAACCGCGGTTAACCAGATGGTTGGTGAGAGTGGTTACTAAACTTTAGTGGAGATCGCGAGATCAAGGATAGATCTTTCATATGATTGATGAGAAAGTTCTACCGGTCATCAGTAGCCGTACCAAGCCTCACAAAATGTCAGAAATCACTCACACCACCCCTTAAGGGACCCCTTTTAAGGTCAGGACTGTATTTAGGTCTCCCAGAAGAACAAAAGCAACTAACACCACCTAAAACACGGAAAATCCACAATTTTTTTGGAAATATAAACTTGACCTCATGAGTTCAAACTTCAATTAATTTCTGTCAATTACGTAATATTTTGCTTTATTTCACATGCGGTTTTAGAAAATATGTTTGAGTGTACGAGTTAAATTACGCAACTAATATTGTCGTAATTCTTAATATCAAAAATAATGATGAACAAAACTTGTAACGAGATGCGTTTCTGATATTTTAAAAATTTGAAACTTTTCTGTTTTAATTTTTTATGGGACTACGTATGGTATCATTTTGATAGTATGTAATTAAAGTTGATTAATTTAAGTTTATTGGCTTGACCAAAAAATGTTTTTTGCTGTCCGTTGTTTTAATTCAAAACGCGATTCAAAACAAAATATTATGCAGATGTCATTGAGATTGTAAAATGTATGAAACTGATTGGCCCAAACTCGAAAAGCTAAATATTTGAAAATCATATTTTTTATTATTCAATTGCAAATATTTATATTTCTTATTTTTTACACCGTCACCAGTATTTACGAGAAATTAAAAAGAAATTTTTAGACTTTCTCAAATAATAACGATAAATGATGATCAACAGCATAGAATCAATGCTTTAGACGAAGATGAAAAGAGGGCGCAGGTAAAATAACTTTCACATGTTATAAAATTAGGGGTGAATTTGAAGTTAAAAATTGTATTTTTGAATTCTGTATAGAGGTGCCTATATCGCCGAAAACCCTTCTCAATTTGACGTGATTTTTCAAGGTTGAATTTCCCAAATTCTACTCATTTGATTGTATAACTCCTTATTAAATTGAAAAACCATTCAAAGTATGACGTCATTTCGAACCCGTACTTGGTTTTTATTTTTTGAACGAAAAACTTTATTCCACCCGATATTTTTTTGGTATGTAACTTTCGGCGATATTGCCCCTCTGTATTTGATTTCTGCAAACCATAATGATGGAAAATTTCGACAAGGTGGCAATTTCTCATATTTTTTATACAAGATCTGGTGTAAAAAAAGAGAATGAATGCAAAAAAATTGTCAAAACTGAAAACTAACAGTGAATTTCTAACTGTTTTATTTAAAAATAAGCAGAAATTTTAACATTAATGCCTAGGCAGTAGACTGATGATCGCAAAAAACTTATCTTTTTTCACACTGAAAATTTCTGATAAGCCGATGTGTCAAATAAACTACTATCTACTAGTATGTCATATAATTAAATGCTATCTTTGTCACCTGTGGTCAATTGGAAAGGTCATTTTCGTTTTCCCTGATATCGATTAACCTTAGAAACGAAATATTGTTAAAATTAAAAAAAATTCGAATCCCAGCTGATGTACATAATTCGTAATTCATCATAAGAAAAGTTTTAGGATTTCGACTGTTCCAGCAATTTGGTGGCTAATTTTTTTTATGCGATAAAATTTTCGGAAAACGGTGCATAATTATTTTCCAAAATTTTTTTGGGTGAGTTAACCCCTACCTGCACGCGATGTTATATTACCCACCTGCATCTGAGTGTTTTAAAACACACTAGTATTTGCTATCTATGAAACATGGGTAGGGTGCGCAGCGGTAAAACTACAGTAGTTGATACAAATTCGTTGACCTCACGGGGGGGTTGTTGACCCAGAAAAAAAAAATCCGGGCAGAAATTTTTTTTTTGGCCATCTAGTGGTCAGAAAATGACTTTTTAAAACGCCCATTCAGAGCACTAACTTCGATTTTTAGCATATAAAACTCCATTTATCTGATTTTTCAGAAGTAGGGCCGTTGTCACAAAACAATTTGCTACATTTTGAAAAAAACTATTTAAAAAAAAACATTTTGAAATTTTTTTTGGTCATTTCGTAGGAATGTCGGGCTCTAATTTTTTCTTAAAAATTTTCTCAGCTTCCGGGAAACAGGTCCAATTATTCGTCTTATTGTGTCAAATTTTCAGGAGAACAGGAAAAATCAAAAACCCCAGCAAACCCTACCTCACCAGCCCCAATTTAAACAAAAAAACGGTATTTTAACCAGTAAAAAAATGGATTTTTGAAAAAAATGTTTTTCGAGTTCAAATTCTGCTCAATATTTTTCTTTACGGTTTTATTTGATATCAACTATTCAAAAGTTATATATTTGCCCGCTGCGCATCCTAAACATGGGCCATGGACCATGGTACATGGCTGATCTCAAAAAATATGATTCTAGATTTTGAGATTAATTTATATGGTGCCTAATTTTTACTCTATTTTATGGGTTCAAACTCGATAAAAAGGAGATAAATATTGATTGTTTCCAATAAAAAACGGCAAGATCTGTGACCGCAACGAAATTTTGGTTTAAACAGAATAAATAATTTTTGAATAATAATTCTTTATTAAAGGCAACGTTTCGGTTTTATTCCATTATCAAGCTAATAAACTGACTTGTAAGTTTCAAAAGTTGAACTTGAGCAGAATCTAATTTTTGAATAAGTTTAAAGAAAAAATTTAGTAATATGATGGAAAAATTTTACCATCGAAAATGCGTAGTTGGGAAAATGTTTTTTTTGATAAAATTAATTCAGTTTCAGCTTCCGGAAACTTTTATTTTCCTATCTTAGGTAGAATTTCACGGGCCACAATTTGTACTTAATGGAATTTCTTGCGCGCGATGCACACCATCTTAAATCGTCAATTTAAAATTTTGACTGCCATTTACACCACCGGTGGTGCCGGGTACCAAGATAAATAATGTCAAAATATTCATCTCCGAAAGTAACCCTTATAAGTACATTTGTAGATTATTATGTAGTTCCAGTGCTGTTTTAACTACAAAAAATTGCATCCAAATCACGCATTTCCGGTCTGATGAGTAATTTCTGAAACTCACCTAAATTCTTGAAATTAAAAATAAGGGGAACTTTCGGGGGTATGTTCCGAGGCCAAAATGGTACTTCCCCAAAATATTTTTGGTCTCTGCCTTTTACAACACAGCTGTGCAGGTGGGAGTTAATTACCGAAATTAAAAAGTGCTCGGAAAATTAAAACTTTGCACAATTTAGGTAAAATCCCAAAAAGAGGTTTTTGTTGAGAATAGGAACATAACATTTAGCCTACCATCCGATAAAAAACGGTTCTGTTTTTTGACCGCATTTGAATTTGATTGTGATGTATTCCGAATACAGTATTCGATTAGAATATAAAAATGAAGAATTTATAAATTTTAGGATAGTTAGTAAATTATGCCGTTGTATAATATGCTATTTTATTCAATGGAGCGTAATTTATAACAACTCGTTTGTGCTGATTTTTCCGGTGAACGGCATTATATCCTCGCTATTTTAAATTTTACCTTCAGATCGCTCATGAAGAACAAATTAAAAAAATCGAAAAAGAAATTCGAGCTGAAGAATTTCGCCAAAATAAGCTTAAAGACCTGTTGAACCAAGAATCTGAAGCCATGCGGCTGAAAGAAAAACATGACAAAAAAATTCTTGACCTCGAGAACGAATTCAAACGACGGCAAGTTGAGGACGCGGAAGCTTTACAAGAATTGAAAAACGAGTGCCTAGAGGCAAAGAAAAACTTCAAGATGGCCGCCCAGGTAAAGATATTATATTTTTTGAAAAGTTCATCATTTTTGTTAATTAACGTTTGTATTTTGGATTAAAAATCTAAGCAAATATTTGTAAAGCTTTGGTAATTTTTTGGGTGCCACAGATTTGACTGTTACCACAGACGAACCGTATGAGATATAACAAAATGGTTTTTACATTCGACTGGAAACTAAAAAAGCTCAGACAAAATGTTTTGAGTTTTTTGCTCAACCGGTAATTCATGGTGAACCAGTTTTTTGTTTCTCTAATAAAGCAGGATATTATACACACAACCGGCCCAAACACTGTTTATATCATTACGGGCTACCTGGTCTTTTTTCCAGTTTTAGGCCAATTTTTTATTTACTCGGCTGAAAACAACCTCATCCGATAACATTCATAGATCACTCAACGACACTATATCTGTGAAATAAAAAAAAATTAGTTCATCTGATTCAATTATTTCATCTTTCTTAGATTACTGAAATTGTTAAATTACAGTTTTCTTAAAAAATGGTAACTCCTAGTCGTCGGATACCATTTTTATAATTCAATTAATGACCAGATTATTTGTTGCTCTGTTTAAGCTATCTAAGGCGATTCCAATCGATGAGTCGTTAGCAAAAGCTGAATTAATAACTTTTTAGCTAAAAATCTAGTAAAAAGGACCGAGGAGCCCGTAATCGATATCGGTTAAATTTCATGTAGAAATACTTTGGACACTGCAAAATTTTTGAAATTGCATCAACAACTTCCGTTTAGGTCAAATAAGACTCATTATCGAAGAATTTATTTGTCATTATGAAAATATCACGAAACCTCATTTTGGGAATAGTTTTCAGCATTTATCTTAGAACTTACGTCATCCTGAAAAATCTCCAATTTGAAAGAAACAATGCCCTGAGCATTTTAGTTACAGTGAATAAAGAAACTTTTTGTGATATTTATAGCGGTTCACCGGTTCAATCTCAGAACAGAATGACATCTAAACTTGCTCCAATTTAGCTGAGATTTGGGGATCGCGAATGGTGCGAAAAAAAATGCGATAAAACTTGAAAATTCTAAAGATTTTCGAAATCGCTATAGGCGCGACTTATAACTAATTCAAGGTACTAAAATAGTACAAGATTCAGCGCCAAATCTCAGCTAATTCGGAGCAGTTTAGATGTCATTTCGATTCTGTAGAATGTTGAACATGCGGTTCGTCCTGTAGCAAAGTCAAATCTGCCGCACCTAAACAATTACTTACTTGATGATTCAGAAATCAAAGATTTTAGAGAACAAACCTTAGTTTAAAATTGTACTTATATGAAAAATTGAAATTTAATTCGAAGTTTTTATTTGAGAATACAGGAATAAATTTGAATTCGTTTTGCTCACCGGAGACTTATTTACACTCGTGGGATTTGTCTATTCTATAATTCATATCCACCCAACTTATTTGGGATCAATAATACCGATAATCCGAACGGTCTACCAGCAATACCAATTTACGAACATGAAAAAAAGCTAAATTCATTTCGTAATTTTTGTTAAATCGCCCCTATTCATTTATTTTTATATCTGAATTCTCCAATATTTATATTTGTCAAATCATATTCGTGTTTTATGCAAGACTTTTGGGACCAAAAATTCGGTTTTTTTTGGAATTTGGACTTGGTAGCTTTTTTTAACTTGGCCCACCCTACCAGTCATCTTTCTCGAAGACCATACCATATACAACAAACCGGTTTCTGCTGATTGTAGCCAAGTAAATTATGGCGACCAAACATTTTTGTTTTCTTTCTGTCAACCAGTTCGCCGTTAATATGATTTTCTAAACAGAAATCCATTAAGTTCGACTTCAGTCAGCTCTTTTTTTTGTTTATTTTTACAAAATTTAATGTATTCTGATAATATCGGTTGATTAGGGTAATGATAACATAAACGTCAAAGAACAACATTTTCAAACAATTAATTTATGAAAAAAAATATTTTCGAATTTGCTCACCGTATTCAACAGTATTACCGGCAACCGTTGAACGAGAGAAAAACAAAAAATTTGGACACATAGCAGCAAAACCAGTTGTTAATGTGTATGGTATTCGAAGAAAATGACCGAGTAGGGGCCAGTTAAAAAAAACTACCTTACCTCTTTATATTTTAATATCGATCGTTTAAAAAATCCCCAAAAATAGAAATAAAGCCAAAAAACTCCTTGGAAACCAACTTTGGGCACACTGGGTGGCGATTTTTTGTTACGTGGAACATTTTTTATCACTGAAATGAGTTTTATATTATTTATCAGGTTACTTTGGTGCCCTAGTTTCTCGATCCAAACCTAATACGTAGTTATAGACTCAACCTTGGAGACTCAACGACAAATTCGAAGGGTACAGTCTAGCCTACTCGGTCAATATTTTTTGTATCATTTATTATAATTAATATTGTAGATGACTAATAAACTTTATATAATACACTTTTATCATAGGAATCTGCTAAAGAAGCCAGCTGAAATTAAATAATGGAAGCTCGGAAAAATGGTTCTCAAACGTCCGAACTGCTCGCAAGTAAATAATGCCCTGAGGAAAAATTAGTAGGCTTGTAGACGAAGAAAAGTCTGCGCTACAAAAACTTCCGTCGAGAGCAACAGCGAAAAGTCAAAGCGGAACACAATATTTAAAAAGGTCAAAAAAAGAATTTGAAAAATTCCGATATCGATTATTGTCTTTTTATAGATTTTGAAGATTATGCAGTTTCTTAGAAGTTCAGGAATAAGCATGTCTAAAAACTGTGAAATTTGACGTTCGTGTTTTCTCAGTCAATTCGATTTATTAAACTCCCACGCTTTCAGTGCTCGTTTTATGTCCAAATTGTTATTATTTGGCGCTTTTCTGTCTTAATAAGTTTTGTTAGCGTGGTTTCAGTCGTACACCAATTTATATCCTGTTTATATTACTAAATAATATTCATTTTTCATAAAATTTCAAAATAATACTCTTGAGTTTATTAACGAACCGGTATTTTTCAGTAAACATAGGTTTTTTAATGTGGCCAACAAACTTTGTACTACAACCTTGAGAAACTATAAAATTTGTATGGTTAGCAAAAAATATTGTTTTTTCAAGTTAAAATAAAATATAAATCGAAGGAAAATGAATAAATGTAATATTTGAAGAAAAAATCGAAATAAGCAAAATTAGCTAACCATTTGATAAATATACTTTTTCAAAATTTTGGTTTACCATTTTCGTTCAAACGAAAAATGTCCTCGCCTTATTTTCCTATGGCAAACTAATTTTCTTTATTTTCAGAATAAAAATGAGTGATTTTCGGACGATGACGCCTTTGCGACGCCGTTTCAAAAACCTTCCACATCAAACAGGATACGTTGCTCGATCCTGAACTGCATTCAAGTCTCCCTGGCTCAGGCTTCAAAACCCACTTTTACAGCTGAATAACAACGTGCATACCAAGCCGGTAGAAAATCCGCCCAAGTAAACAAAAAAAATTCAAGAAAATTTCAACCTTGCAGTTGTGAAACCCCTGTATTGTCAGACGCGCCAGATGTAGGAATTTTGATTATTCCCTAAAATACTACAATTACCGCCTAAATATATTGGCAGCGTGTCGCCGAAATCCTGTTAAAACTTCCGCGTTCTGATTTATGGTTCTGGTTGATCAAACAAATGGAGATATCGCTTTAGGAATTTATCTTGTTTATGCACAAAGCTAAAGCTGTCACTTGTTTGGCGTTTAACCTTGGGAGCAGCGAAATATGTAGAAACGCTCAAATTATGCAAAAAAGGAACCAGAAGCACTGAAGCCAAAATTTGAAGAGTCAGAACGAACTCATAAGTTCGCAAGTCACCAAAAGTGTGAATAATACAGGTACAAAAATATAACGATCTTGTTACTATATCAAAGTGTAAACATTTTTGGCTCTTTAACACTCTTTTCGAGTTCTTAGGGGCAGAAAGACACGCTCTAGGTAGGGACCAAAACGAGGAGTTTTCAACTTACATCATGCCCTGGTCAAATCGAAAAAGATGGCTCTAATTGTAAGCATGAGTAACCACTTTATTGCATAAAACGCAAAATCATAATGATTAATTTCGAATTTTATTCTATTTTAAAATGCGCTTTCGACAGTATTTTTATGCGATAGATATCTAGGGCTCAAAACTTGACAATATGTAACACGAGATGGAGTATTTCATGATTATTTTGTATTAAAATAAAAATGCGTATATCGGATGTTCAAATTAAATTATTCTCATACAAAATTGTTAAGCACTAAAAAATTAAAAGCTGAACTTACCGATATGAATACGATAATTTATTCTTAGAAATAGGTTTTTAAGAACCAATAAGACAAAATCATAAATGAAAAGGGTACTTACAGGCAAAATTTTGTTGACATGATATATAAAGAGTAACCAATACACAAATATCAATCTAAAGACAAAAACACTTATATTTCAACAGCTCAAATTTACTGCCGAACTTGCGATCAATAGACCGAAAGTGAAGTAAAAGCTACTCCAGCCGAATATCATGCGTCCGGATGGCGGGAAAAGAAAGCAAGGATCTTTTACCCTTCAAATCACCTTTAAAAAATCCTTAAAAATGTAGGCGACTTTCCTCAATATACTGAAACCAGTGATGAGCAAAATTCTTGAGCATCGTGAACCTTGTAATTAACAGTTTTAATGGCTTAAAAGAACAGTAATGAATAAGCTCTAGGATCCGAACTTTCGACAGAAAATTAAAAGAACTCGATATATTTTGAAGTAAATATTTTTACAACTCCAGTGATCAATACATCTTATTCTACGTTTCGTTTTAAGTCCTTCATTTCGTTGAGATTGGTACTGGTATTTATAATACTGTCTATACATCATTTTGAAATTTTGGACATAACACAATTGTAAAGGTTACGTTCCGCAAGCGTTTCGCATAATCGTAAACTTGGTTTACCATATGTAATTAGATGTTTTGATCGAAACATAAATTCTGGTAAAAACAGGAAATCAAAAAATCTGCCTCACAGTGTATTTGTTTGAAAGTTGATCTGAGCCAAATATCAAAAGACGTTGTGCAGTTCCGAGCTTTCTCACCTAGATAAAATACCCTCTTTAAAACGAAAAATTTTACATTTGCAAAACTTATGGAGATTTTCGCAAAGTTGTTTTTCTTTTAATCCCTAGACGCACTTTTTCCGTTTTTTTAAAAGTCATATTATTTTATCAGGATTAGAGATGTCGATCAGGTCTTGGACATCGGTGCCGTAGTGGCCCGCCTGGTATGCTCAACATATCGGTTCTTGTATCTAGCTGTCCACGCGATGATGGTTATGATTCAGATTGCAAGAACGCGCGAAAAACTCCTATCCCGAACCAAAGCAAGAAAGTCAAAGTAAACATTATAAAAAAAAATTCATTATAAAAATGGGAAACATATTTTTCACAAAAACAACTGACGAAAAATATACTGACTAAAACAAATTTGCCCATTAAATATTAACCCTTTTATTATAATCATTGGATAACGTCGCGGAGGGCGGTCTGTATAAAAACTTATAAATTAAAAATAATATTGGTCAAGTTAAATATAATGAACTTATAAACTATAGGTTAAATTAGGCCTTCCACCATCAATTCGACCTTAATAGAAATAATGAGTGGCATTTCTGAAACTTGAGTCTTGTGGGTATATATAAGCAAAAGGATAAAAAAATTATGAAAAAAAATTGGCGTTAGTGATCAGAAATATACTAGCGATTCTTCTTTTTCAGTTATTTTAATTCAGTGATAAAACAAATGACCAAATCGGGTTGTTTTATCAACGCCACTTATCTGGATGAAATAACACACTTTGGTGAAAAAATAAAAAATTTCGAATGATGATTTGTGTGCCCCAAAACTCGATTTTTCGAGAAAAAGGATAAGCAAGAAAAAGGGATGCCGTTTGACCGGGAAATTTTTTTTATTATCAAGTTAACCGCCTGTTGAACTAGTTCACCAGTTTTGGTACCAAAAGCACGCAGATAGATGGTGACTCATTATACAATTTTCAAGGTAATTATTGACAATTTTTTCCCGAGTATTTCCTACAACTAGAAAAAAATTTTGCAGGCGTTTCAGACAATTACAAAAAGAAAAAGCATTCTCGGAAAAAGAATCGAATATTCTTTTTTTTCAACTAATGTCTGAAACGTCGCCAGAAAATTTGCCAAGATTTTCTTCCACTTGTGGAAAGATACTCGAAAAAAATCATTAAAGCCTGATAAAAAGGGATTGTGATTAATTTAATTATTTAAATAAAAAGGCCCAAATCGACCGATAGGCCGATTAAGAGATCTTATGTTTTTTTATTCATAATTTGATTAAAAATGACGCCCCAAATCGGCAGAGAGCCGATAAAGGAGATTTTGTGCTTAATTGAATTTCTTATAAACTGAGCCCCAAACGCCGAAGCCGAAAACGGGATTTGTTAAACTATTTTTTAATATATTAGCCCAAATACGGCAAGGCCGATAGCAGGAGATTTTTGTTTTAACGAAATTTTAATAAAAGAGCCCCAATCGACGCCGTAGGCCGAGTAAAGAGATCTTATGTTTTTTATTCAAATTTGTTAAAACAATGAAGCCAAAATGCCGAAGGCGCGCTATAAGGGGATTTATTTTTTTATTTAATTTGAAAAATAATTTATAGAAAAATTTGATAATTTTTTCTCCATTTGAAACCTTGTTAAAATTGCAGAATTAAACATAAATTTAAAACATAAAGATTGTTTTAACAACATATTGGAAAAAAAATATTTTAAATCAAAAATTTTCTTCGAATTAAATATTAGCGCAAAAAAATTTCTTTTATTTTAATTTTTTTTAAGTTCTTGTTTGAATGACAAGCTGTCTCACAAATTTTCACAAATTCTCAAAAATTTTGACAATTAATTTCAAATTCGACATTTTTAGAAACTTTTAGAAAAGATCGTTCGAGATTCAAATTAATTATAAATTTTGGAAATTCTATCAAGTTGTGCGAAGAATTGGAAAATTTTAGAATTCCAAATTTCAAACAAAGAAATATTGAAAATTTAAATAGTAACGAAAGTTAATTTTTTGGGAAATAATCAAGATCGAAGAAAGTTGTCGACTTATAAAAAATTCTCAAATATGTTTTTAAAAAATATTAATTCTCAATTTATTGCTTTAAATATTGAAACAATTGAGCATTTAAGATTCTCAACTTATAACACTGGTTCAGAATTTCTGGAACAAAAATTACACAATTCTATAAATTTTTTTTAAAAATTAAATAAGAAACATAAAGAACCCCTTTTATCGCCTCGGACCGGCATTGGGCTCAGTTGATCCAATCAAAAGTTTAATTCATAGAGTTATTATTCTCCTATGCCTTCGCCGATTTGGCTCATTTTTTCAGCAAAATGAAATCAAAGAACAGAATACCCCTTCTTTATCGGTGTGTTCATTTTTTTCTCGGCGGGCCTAATTCATGCAAGATTGTATTATTTCAATCAAAAAGTACAAAAAACTCATATTTTATTCGTTCCAGAATTCCTCAAATTTTTTGAATAATTGGCTTAGAAATTTTTATTTGGCTTGTTTAACGCGATTATGACAATTGGAAAAAAATATTTCTTGTAAAATAAAGTTGCAATTTTTTTTTAATTTTTCCAAATGTTTGAAACGCCCACAAATTTTTTTATTTTGACATTTTCAAAGCAATTTAAAAATGTTGTAAACAATCCAAAACAAATTTGGTCAATTTTTTTCCATGCAACACCTTCAGCCCACCGGTTTTATGCTATCCTTAACATCACTAACTTAAGCGTCATTCATGATAAAAAAATCATAATTACGCCGGAGACCTCGGAAGGGTGGTTTTTGTGGGCGAAAAACACCCGTTTTTGGCGGCAAAAAACTTTTATTTTTGTAACTAAAATTCGCAGTGTTTAAAAAAATATTAAATTCATTGAACGCGCAATAAAATTTTACAACCAACCATAAATCTGAAAATGCGAAACCGCACTTAGTTAATTTTGGCCCAAAACGTGGGGGAAGTGCTATAAACGCAGTTATAATAATAACTATAATGACTATTTTTGAAAGGTGGTTGACAATTTTTTCGTATATTCAAATATCATTTGAAAAACATAAAGTTCGTGAACATAGGTGCATGGTGCAAGCCGCACTTTTGAACATGTGTTCTGCGCGATGTTCAGGCAATCGAAAAAGGAAAAAAAATGAAACATGACTTAATAAGTCCTAATTTCTTTTTCAAATTGCGTGAACGTCGCAAACAATTTTGTGCCTATTGTTGTAAAAACTCGGCACAATTTATAATGGAATTTTATTAGAGCAAAGCAGCCCTCCGCAGGTAAGTTAACACTGAAAAAACAATCACTATTTTTAACTGAAAAAGTTTAAATTNTAAATTCAATTATTGACCAGATATTTGTGCTCTGTTTAAGCTATCTAAGGATTCCATCGGATGAGTCGTTAGCAAAAGCTGAATTAAATAACAATTTTTAGCTAAAAATCTAGTAAAAAAGGACCAGGAGCCTCCGTAATCGATATCGGTTAAATTTCATGTAGAATATTTTTGACATCAAAATTTTTGAAATTTGGCATTCAACAACTTCCGGTTTTAGGGTCAAATAATGACTCATTATCGAAGAATTTAATTTTGTCATTATGAAAAATATCACGAAAACTTCATTTTGGGAATTAGTTTTCAGCCATTATTCTTAGAACTTTACAGTCATTTGAAAATCTCCAATTTTGAAAAAAAATTGACCTGAGATTTTTTAGTTACCAGTTGAATAAAAAAAACTTTTTGTGATATCTTATACGGTTCGTCTGTAGTGGCAAAGTCAAATCTGCCGCACCTAAAACAATTATCTTACTGTGATGATTCAGAAATCAAAGATTTTAGAGAACAAACCTTAGTTTAAAAATTGTATGAAAAATTGAAATTTTAATTCGGAAGTTTTATTTGAATACAGGAATGTAAATTTGAATTCGTTTTGCCTCACCGGAGACTTATATTTACACTCGTGGGATTTTGTCTATTCTATAATTCATATCCACCCAACTTATTTGGTATCAATAATACCGAATAATCCGAACGGTCATCCAGACAATACCAATTTACGAACATGAAAAAAAGCTAAATTCATTTCGTAATTTTTGTTAAATCGCCCCTATTCATTTATTTTTTTATATCTGAATTCTCAATATTTTATATTTGTCAAAGTCAATATTCGTGGTTTTATGCAAGACTTTTGGGACCAAAAATTTTCGGTTTTTTTTGGAATTTTGACTTTGAGGTAGCTTTTTTTTTAACTTGGCCCACCCTACTCAGTCATTTTTCTCGAAGACCATACCATATATCAACAAACGGTTTTCTGCTATGTGTAGCCAAGTAAATTTATGGCGACCAAACATTTTTGTTTTTTCCTGGTCAACCAGTTCGCCGTTAAATGATGTTCTAAACAGGAATTCCATAAGTTCGAATCTCAGTCAGCTCTTTTTTTTGTTTATTTTTATCAAAATTTATGTATTCTTGATAATAATCGGTTGATATGTGGTAATTGATTAACATAAACGTTCAAAGAACAACATTTCAAACTAATTAATTTATGAAAAAAAATATTTTTTGAAAATTTTCCTAATTTGCTTCAGAAAAACCGGTAATTTCAACAGTTGATTACCGGCCAACCGGTTGAACGAGAGAAAAACAAAAAAATTTGGTCGCCACAAATTTACTTGGCTACACATAGCAGAAAACCATTTGTTTATATCTGGTATGGTATTCGAGAAAAATGACTGAGTAGGGTGGGCCCAGTTAAAAAAAACTACCTTACCTCTTTATAATTTTAATATCGATCGTTTAAAAAAATCCCCAAAAAATAGAAATAAACGCCAAAAACTCTCTTGTGAAACCAACTTTGGGACCACTGGGTGGCTATTTTTTTGTTACGTGGAACATTTTTTATCACTGAAATGAGTTTTTTATATTATTATCAGTGTTACTTTGGTCCCTAGTTCTCTCGATCCAAACCCTACATACGTAGTTATAGACGTCAACCTTGGAGACTCAACAACAAATTCGAAGGTGTACAGTCTAGCCTACTCGTTCAATATTTTTTTGTATCATTTATTATAATTAAATATTGTATGACTTAATAAACTTTATATAATACACTGTTTATTCATAGGAATCTGCTAAAGAAGCTCAGCTGAAATTAAATATGGAAGCTCGAAAAATGGTTCTCAAACGTACCGAAACTGCTCGCAAAGTAAATAATGACCTGAGGAAAAATTTAGTAGAGCTTGTAGACGAAGGAAAAGGTCTTGCGCTACAAAAACGTTCCGTCGAAGAGCAACAGCGAAAAGTCAAAGCGGAACTACAATATCTTAAAAATGTCAAAAAAAGAATTTGAAAAATTCCGATATCGATTATTGTCTTTTTATAGATTTTGAAGATTATGCAGTTTCTTTTAGAAGTTCAGGAAATAAGCATGCTCCTAAAAACTGTGAAATTTGACGTTCCTGTTTTTCTTCTAGTTCAATTTCGATTTATTAACTCCCACGCTTTCAGTGCTCGTTTTATGTCAAATTTGTTATTTTTGGCGCTTTTCTGTCTTAATAAGTTTTGTTAGCGTGGGTTTCAGTCGAACATCCAATTTTATATCCTATTTTTATATTACTAAATATATTTCATTTTTCATAAAATTTCAAAAATACTTCTTGAGTTTATTAACGATCCGGTTTATTTTTCAGTTAAAACATAGGTTTTTTAATTGTGGCTCATACAAACTTTTGTACTACAACCTTGAGAAACTTAAAATTTGTAATTTGGTTTAGCAAAAAATATATTTTTTTTCAAGTTTAAAATAAAATATAAATCGAAGGAAAATGAATAAATGTAATATTTTGAAAGAAAAAATTCGAAATAAGCAAAATTAGCTTACCATTTGATGAATACTACTATTTTTCAAAATTTTTGGTTTACCATTTTCGTTCAAACGAAAAATGTCCTCGCCTTATTTTCCTATGGCCAAACTAATTTTCTTTATTTTCAGAATAAAAATGAGTGATTTTTCGGACGATGACGCCTTTGCCGACGCCGTTTCAAAAACACTTCCTACATCAAAACCAGGATACGTTGCTCGATCCTGGAACTGCATTCAAGTCTCCCTGGCTCAGGCTCAAAACCCACTTTTACAGCTGATAAACAACGTGCCATACCAAGCCGGGTAGAAAATCCGCCAAGTAAACGAAAAAAAAATTCAAGAAAATTTTCAACCCTTGCAGTTGTTGAAACCCCTGTGGATTTTCAGACAGCGCCAGATGTAGGAATTTTGTATTTATCCCTAAAATACTACAATTACCGCCCTAAATATATTGAGCAGCGTGTCGCCGAAATTCCTGTTAAAAACTTCCGCGTTCTGATTTTATTGGTTCTGGTTGATCAAACAAATGGAGATATCGCTTGTAGGAATTTATCTGTTTTATGCACAAAGCTAAAGCTGTCACTTGTTTTGGCGTTTAACCTTGGGGAAGCAGCGAAATATGTAGAAACGCTCAAAATTTATGCAAAAAAGGGACCAGAAGCACTGAAGCCAAAATTTGAAGAGTCAGAACGAACTCATAAAATGTTCGCAGTCACCAAAAGTGTGAATAATACAGGTACAAAAATATAACGATCTTGATTCTAATATCATTTAAGAACCATTTTTGGCTCTTTAACGCCATTTTTCGAGTTTCTAGGGCAGTCGAAAGAAATGCATCTAGTAGGCCAAAACGAGGAGTTTTCAAACTTACGATCATGCCCTGGTCAAATCGAAAAAGATGGCTCTAATTTGTAGCATGAAGTAACCACTTTTTAATTGCATAAAAACGCAAAATCATAATTTTTTGATTAATTTTCGAATTTTTATTCTATTTTAAAATTGCATTCGACAGTATTTTTATGCGAATCAGAATATCTAGGGCTGCTAAAAAACTTGAAATTTGATAACACGAGATGGATTGTATTTTTCATATGATTATTTTTTGTATTAAAATAAAAAATGCTATATTTCTCGGATTGTCAAATTTAAATATTCTCATACAAAATTGTGTAATCACTAATAAATTTAAAAGCTTGATACTTACCGGTATTGAATACGATAAATTTATTTCTTAAGAAATATTGGGTTTTTAAAACCAATAAGATCAAATCATAAAATGAAAAGGGGGTATTTTTACACGGCAAATATTTTTTGACATGTCATTATAAAAGTAACCAATACAAAAATTTAATCTAAAAACAAAAAACTTATATTTCAGACAGCTCAAATTTACTCCGAAGCTTTGGATCAATAGCCGAAATGAGTAAAGCTACTCCAGCCGAATTATCATGCGTTGCCGGAATGGGGGAAAAGAAAGCAAAGGATCTTTTTAACCTCTTCAATCAGCCCTTTAAAAAATCTTAAAAATGTAGCGACTTTCCTCAATATACTGAAACTGTGATGAAATATTTCATTTTGATCATTTGTGAACTTGTAAATTACAAGTTGTAATGGCTAAAAAACAGAATAATAAGCTCTAGGATCCGAACTTTCGACAGAAAATAAAAGATTCTCGATATATTTTTGAGTAAATATTTTACAATCCAGTAGATTCTAGAATTCATTTATTTAGTTCGTTTTTAAAGTCCTTCATTTCGTTGAGATTGGTACTGGTATATTATATACTGTCTATACGATCATTTTGAAATTTTGGGACATACTAAATTTTGTAAAGTTACGTTCCACGGCAGAGCCGTTTTTTCGATTAATCGTAAACTGATTTTTACCAGTAATTTTAGATGTTTTTTTTATCGAAAACTGATAATTTCTGGTAAAAACGGAAATCGAAAAATCTGGCCATACAGTGTCATGTTGTTTTGAAAGTTGTATGCTGAGCCAAAATATCAAAAAGATCGTATGTGCCAGTTCCGAGCTTTCTCACCTAGATAAAATACCCCTCTTTAAAACGAAAATTTTACATTTCAAAACTTCATTCGAGAATTTCAAATTGTTTTTCTTTTAATCCTAGACCGCACTTTTTCCGTTTTTTAAAGTCGATATTTATTTTTCAGGATAGAATGGTCGATCCGGTTTTGGTAATCGGTGCCGTAGTGGCCGCCCTTGGTATTGCTACATTCGGTTTCTTGTATCTAGCTTCCAACGACGATGATGGTTATGATTCAATTGCCAAAGAACGACGCGAAAAACTCCTAATCCCCGAACCAAAAATCAAGAAAGTCAAGGTAAAAAATTATAAAAAAAAAATTTCATATAAAAATCGGGAAACATATTTTTCACAAAAACTCTGAGAAAAATATACTGACTAAAACAAATGTTGCCATTAAGATTTAAACCCCTATTTATTATTAAATCATTGGATAACGCTCGCGGAGGGGGAATTTTGTATAAAACTTATAATTTTAAAAATATATTGGGTCAGTTATACATTAAATGAATCTTTAAATATAGTTATAATTAGGCCTTCCACCATTAATTTCGACTTATAGAAATAATGGGTGGATTTTCTGAAACTTCTTGTGGGTTATAATATAAAGCAAAATGGAATAAAAAAATTATGAAAAAAAAATTTGGCGTTGCCGTGATCAAAATATATAGCGATTTTTCTTTTTTCAGTATTTAATTAGTATAAAACAAATGAACAATCGGGTTGTTTTTATCAACGCCACTTATTGATGAAATTAACACACTTTTGTGAAAAAATAAAAAATTTCGAATATGATTTTTGGCCCCCAAAACTCGATTTTTCGAGAAAAAATGAGAAAAAAGGGATGCCCGTTTGATCCGGGAAATTTTTTTTATTATCAGTTAACCGCCTTGTTGAACTTAGTTTTCACCAGTTTTTTGGTACAAACATCGCAGATAGATGGTGTTATATTACACTTTTAAGGAATTTTTGAAATTTTTTCCGAGTATTTTTCTACAACTAGAAAAAAATTTTTTGCAGGCGTTTCAGACAATTTAAAAAAAGAAAAAAAATTTTCGAAAAAAATCGAATTTCTTTTTTTCAAATTGTCTGAAACGTCTGCCAAAAAATTTTCCAAAATTTTTTTTTCCACTTGTGGAAAGATACTCAGAAAAAAATTCATTAAAAGCCGATAAAAGGGGATTTGTGATTTTAATTTAAATTTTTAAATAAAAGAGCCCCAAATCGACCGTAGGCCGATTAAAGAGGATCTTATGTTTTTTATTCAAATTTGTTAAAAAATGAGCCCCAAATCGGCAGAAGGCCGATAAAAGGGGATTTTGTGCCTTTAATTTGAATTTTCTAATAAATGAGCCCCAAATTTAATGTCATGCATCGTTTTCGGTGGGTCAAATTCACCAATAAAAAATGTTCATATCATGGTGGAATACCGGGTTTATGCGGGTTAAAGCAAAAAAATATTCGAATTTTGAAAATTCTAGATTTTGTTCTAGATTGTCTTGAAAAAAATGATTGCCACCACGAGATTCCTTGGGTCAACTTTAGTCATAACCGATATTAATTTATCATAAATTAATTCTATAANAAAAATGAGCCCCAAATCGGCAGAAGGCCGATAAAAGGGGATTTTGTGCCTTTAATTTGAATTTTCTAATAAATGAGCCCCAAATTGGCCGAAGGCCGATAAAACGGGATTTTATGTTTAAAATTTTTTAATAAATGAGCCCAAAATCGGCCGAAGGCCGATAGCAGGAGATTTTTTGTTTTTAACTCAAATTTTTAAATAAAAGAGCCCCAAATCGACTCCGTAGGCCGATTAAAGAGGATCTTATGTTTTTTATTCAAATTTGTTAAAAAATGAGCCCAAAATCGGCCGAAGGCCGATATAAGGGGATTTTATGTTTTTTATTTAATTTTGAAAAACAATTTATAGAAAATTTGATAATTTTTTTCCAAAATTTGAAACCGTTGTTTAAAATTTGAGAATTTTTTAAATTTTTCAAAAATTAACATAAATTTAAAAATTAAGATTGTTTTAAAAACCATATTTGAAAAAAAATTTTAAATTCGAAAATTTTCTTCGAATTTAAATATTTTCGCAAAAAATAATTTTTCTTTATTATTTTAATGAACAACATTTCAACCTTAAGGGGGTAGGTGTCGTAATCTGGTACCTTTCAATCACGCCTCAAAACAAATCTAGGGCAGTTGTAAAAATTCTGAGGATACTCGTTTGTAGATCTAGCCTTCGTCTAACGATTACACATCTCAAAGTCAACCTTGTTACATCACACCACCAGGTGGTGAGTCTATTCTAGAGCACTAAACGTTTTTTTCAAAATCGATCTTCTTTTAGACCCCGATTTTCACAATTTTTCGTCTTCAAAGTGATACTTCTCCTAGACGGATGTTCAGAATAAGACCGTTTTTTCGACTCAGGTAGATGAATATAGTGTCGTCAATATGTTGGTCTCGGATTTTTGAATTTCACCCTAGAATTCTAGAAATATGACTATAAGTAAACCGGAAATGAAAAGTTCGAAAAAAAAGTTCGTCTGATCGGAACAAAAGTACCACCAAATTGAAGCTGAGATTTCACTGATCAAAAAGTTGGCTTACAGCTAATCAAAATTTTTAACCAATCAGCGTCAAATTCGATAATTAGGTTTAACATTTTGGCTTAAAAATAATTGAAATTTCTAGAATTCGATTNGTGAGGGGGTTAAGTTATGGCGCGCCATGGTAATGTAACTCATTAGCTTTCAAATTAGCTATAATAACTTCATTCCAGGTCTAGTTTTAAAATCTATTCAATGCAACAATTCATACATGTGTATTTTCTAAACTGTTTATCCAAACATACTGATGATGCAACAAAACGCGAAACGTCTATTATATTTTATTCTATATAGAATCATTATAATGAGTTACATTATTATAATTCAAAAATCTTTCAAGTGAGCTATCATTAGGATGACAGCGGGCAAATTTCTAACTTTTAAACGGTCGATATCAACGAAAAACGGAAAAAAAATCTTGAGCAGAATTCAAAGAGAAAAAATATGAAAAAAAAATCGGATTTTTCACCGGTGATAATACCGGTTATTGGTTTAAATTACCGGATGCACCTTGACCTAAAGTCGCGCAAGGTTAGCTAATACGTTTTTCGTGTTCTCCTGAAAATTTGACATCTTAAAGTGACCGTGAGAGCTATAGCCATATGGGAATTTTTTTTAGAAAAGTTTTAGGTAGATTTTTTTATAGGTATTCTCAAACGGATTTCTGCATCCAACAGCCAAGAAAAAACTCAAAGACCAAAATTTTTGGATTTTCTACCGGAAGTCCGGTAATACCGGAAATCGACCGGTGAAAATTTAAAATGAGGATTATGAGAAAACTGCCTATAGCGTAAATTCACTATTTCGACGTCTAGTACAACTTTCTGATGAAATTTTTTTGGCAAAATATTTTTTGTCATATGACCCTTCTAAGGGGGTCAAATTACAGTTTGTTCATCTTTTAAGGCAGAAAACCTGTTGACCTAAAAATATACCTATATAAAATTGTTTTTGCCATGACACCTCTAAAGGGGTCAAATTACAGATTTTCCATTTTTCAAAAAAAATGGGGTGTCAAATTACAAAAAAAAAGTTTGCCAAAAAATTTCTGACGAAAAGTTGTACTAGATACCAAAATATCGAATGTGAGGAATTTTTTCGGGGTCAATCACCCCAGTAAGATTGATGAATTTTTCTCAACTACATGTACTGCAGTTTTTCTGTAGTTATACCGCTGCGCACCCTAGCTATCATAAAACTTCATCCTATGTTTATTTTTTCAATCTATTCAATGCAACAATTTATACATAACTAAAAAAACGACGTCACTGTTTTTGTGAGAAAATTTTGAAAATTTCAGATATTTGTGGTCGAAAAATATAATACCAGATTAAATGATAATAAAATTGTACTATCATTTACAGTATACGTTTAATTCGGTCTCTTACTTGATTTTGATTATTAGCTTGGGTTTGGTTGGTAGTAGCTGGTCCAAAAAGCCCACCAGTTTGCTGAGTCGCAAGATTGGAACCAGAACCAGTTCCAAAACCACTCCCAGTACCGAATAAACTTGTACTAGCACTTGTACTGGTGTTTCCAAAAAGACCAGTTCCAGTATTACTGGTATTTGTATTTCCAAAAAGTGAAGTGCTAGCGGCGGGTGTTGCGGTACTAGTGTTACCAAATAACCCACCGGTAGCTGCTGGGGTACTGGTATTTCCAAAAAGACTGGTATTTCCGGTGGAGGCCGTTTTTCCAAACGTGGAGGTTGAAGTATTCCCAAAAAGTGAGGTGCTGCCGGTATTACCAAAACCGGAAGTGGACTTTGATTGCCCAAATGTAAATGACATTCTAGAATTTAGAATTTTTAAACATTTTATTTACAATTGTTGCACTGATGAAAGTTTAGTTTGCAGGAGGGCAGGAAAGACAGACATAAAAGCTAATTTATTTTCAGATGTTTCTAATTTGAACAACATTTATGTAGTTCAACCTACACGAATAACAGATTCAGATGGAGTCACAACAATTTCGTTCCAGACCGACATTTCATTTGCTAAAATTTAAATATATTATTGAATATAACTTATATCATATAACTTTAATTTTTTACAAAAATTTTGAAATAACAAAAAGGGATATTTAAGTCACCACAAAAGATTTATACTCCACTTTTAAATAACTGATTATTCGACGTTTTATTTGTTGGTGGCGGTATCTTTACCTTTTTAAAATTTTTGAAAGTACGAAAAATTTGTTTAAACAATTTGCATTAATGCAAGTTGAAAACATTTCTTTGCTATACCTTCACCGCTTTATTCCAAACAAAATTTTTATTTTTGAATAAAGATTTCTGTAGCATGACAAATGTTTTTAAATTTTGAAATTGACATTAAAAAACACAAAAAAAACATTTTTTTGTACCGCCGCCGCCGCGGAGTAAAATGTCGAATACCCAGTTATTTTAATGGAGTAAAAAACATTTTTTGACTTAGAGAAATAATGGGTGGATTCGTCTGAAACTTCTTGTGGGTTAATAATATAAAGCAAAATGGAAAAAAATTTCGAAATTATGATTTTTTGGCCTCCAAAACTCGTTTTTTAGAGAAAAAAAACTTAAAAATGAGAAAAAAGGGGTGCCCGTTTGATCCGGGGAAATTTTTTTTATTATCAAGTTAACCGCCTTGTTGAACTTAGTTTTCACCAGTTGTTTGGTACATACATCGCAGATAGATGGTGTCATATTACACTTTTTAAAGAATTTTTGAAAATTTTTCCGAGTATTTTTCTACAACTGGAAAGAAAATTTGAAAAATTTTGCTTTAGTTAACTACTAATTAAAACTGATTTTGGAATATTTTTAAAACTAAAAAATCAGCATAATTAAAAAAATGTCGTGACTAACTCTCATAAATGCACTTACTTAGATTAGGCTTCTGTTCTAGACCCAAAACTGCTCCGTGACCACCATGTGACCAAATTCTTAGGATAGTTTGAGCTGTATAACAAACAGCGTCCATATCACTTTGCGACCAATCTTGATGCACTCTATAACCTTGCTCGGTGGGATCTGATAGCCCAACAGAATGAGGGAGGAAAATACCAGATGCAAGTAACTGCAACAACCTACGCATAACCTATACACATATTTGTTATTAAAAGGTTACATTTTTGTCGTTATATGCTTTTTTAGGTCGTATGATTTTACAAAAAATTCAATATTATGTTAATAAAGGTAGTTTTTTTTTTAAAGGGGCCACCCCTTCTCATGACGATTACGGGAAAACCATAGGTGATATCGAGAAACGTTTTTTTGCATTCAACTGCCAACTAAAAAAGCTC
>SCLH01001061.1:0-16701 GCA_004367855.1 Oikopleura vanhoeffeni | reverse complement strand
TTCTGTCCGGTTAATTTAAGTCATGAATCATTGTTGTACCTTGAAAACTCAGGGAGGAGATACATTTTGAAAGAATAATTTCGTCACTTTGTAAGCACGTTTTTGATTGGACGATCCATCCGTCACTTTCGATTTATTTTAGGATGCAAGATTTTTGTTTAAATATATTAGAGAGGTGATATTTGGTCTAAAGATTTGTACTTTTGCGACAATTGGCCATTGAAAAACCCTTTAAATGCAACGACCACCCCCTTAAGTACAAGAAAGTTTTAAGGTGAATATTTTTTTTACATCGTAAGATTATACCTGTGATTTTAAGCAGAAACGATGATAAAGATCCCAATTTTTTATTTTCGCATATGGATCTAACAATGCTCGAAAATTTGCTAACATTGGCTGATTTTTTTATTTCAAATTATTTTACGGATATTGAGGGATTTTTCCTTCTTATGCAAAAATAAAAATTGAGGTCTTTATCACTGTTTCCGTGAGAAATAACATAATCGTAAACTCGTACGCCCTAAAAATAATAACCTTTAGTAATTACAATTTGTTTTTAATTTTTTAAAACTGAAAAGAAATATGTTTTTCCAAATAATAAATAAATGCATCAGACAAATTTTTGGGAACAACTTTCATCGAACAGTGAAAGTTGACTGATCGAGAATTTTGAAGCATCTTCAACCGTTTAAAGCGTTATTATATGAAGATCTTACCTAAATATAAAAATAGATGAAGTACAGTAAGCCCTGAAAACCACCTTCAATTATCCAGTTTGGGGCGTTGGACTAAACTCATCTTCGTTTTTTTCATTTTGATAGGATTTGTATAAAATAATGCTATAAACGGTACACGGTGCTTCAAAATTTTCGATCAGTAAACTTTCATTTTTCGTTGAAATTTGTTCACAATAATTTGACGCGTGCCTTTATTTATAATGTATATACAAGTCTATAGCAAATCCTTTGTTACACTTTTAAAAATTTCGCTTATCCGATCAAGTACATTTTNTTTTGGCTTTGATGCTAACCTGCCTGAAGTATAATAATTATACTGTATAATCAATGAAAAATAGTAAGAAGAATTTTTGTATTGTTTTTGTTATATTGGAATTGATTAGACGTAAATTAACTAGTTAGAATAGTAAAGAAATCGTTGATTTACAAAAAGTAGAACCGTGAACTGTTATTTTGCTACAGTCTATTATAGATTTTTTGTACAGATAAAATATGTACCAGTTATTGTAGAATATATACGAATTTCTAAACATGTTTAAACTCCGCACAGTTTTCACCATTATTTAGCGTAAACGTGTTCTGAAATCATTAGTTCAGGGTAAACTAAAAGCGGCATCTTATGCTAGGAGTTGATGAGTTTGTCGTTGGTTTTCGGGCCAAGCTATACAAGTACAGTAGAGTAGTTAAGAAAAGACGCGCTTAAAAATGTTTATAGCTGAACCAGAGTCAAATCTTCAAGTTTATAAATATATTGGTGTCAAATTTCAATTTGAAACTTTTCAAATTGGAATTTGACACTAACAATTTTAATTGACATCATTTGTTTTCAAAAAAAAACATCAGGAAATTATCAATCATTGCCGAGCCAAACGATATTGTCATAAAATACATAATTTTATGACATTTTTTAGAGTTTTTGTCGTAAGAAGTCGTTCAATATTAAATCCAAAATCACGTCTTTTGAAAACTGCTTCGAGTGGGCCACTTGAGGAGAATAAAACAGATGAACTAATCGGGTTAATTTCAATTATAAATTAATAATGAATAGTACATGCATTCTAGATATAAATTATCAACCCAGTGATTTCAGTTAATCGAATTCAAAGGATTGTATTTAAGGAAATATTAAGATTTATTTACGGTAAACCAGTGGTCAATATACAATAATTAATTGTCAAAATTTCGACTGAAATATATTTTAAAAAATTGTATTTTCTAGGACATTTCATTCAAAACAGATACAGAAAATAATTGTGGGGGTATCTTAAGGGGGTATGCGACTCTGATTTTTCTGCCGGTATTGTATTAGACAAATGCCTTAAATCGATTGCAAATGTTTTTAAAGTGCAAAACAAGCCAAATGAACACAAAAATCATACGAAATTTTCGAACTTTTTTTCGCTTTTTCAAATTTTTTTCTAAATATTTTTGTAGCTTCAAACATATTCGCTTATTTGACGTGTTTAGAATGAAAATTTCGATATGCCATAAGAACGTTTTTTCATTGATGAAGTAAATTGTCAGCTTGATTTTAGTGGTATTTTCAGTCTCATCACGTGACATTTTTTTCCGACATTTTTCCGGAAATTGACCAAAAAAATCATATTTCTGATTCTAACAAGCAATTTCAGAAAAGCTCGCGCTTATCTCTTAAAAATGTTATGAGGACTACTTAGTAAAAATTTGAGCTATTTCAAAAATTTATCCGCTGAGGAGATAGATTTTAAAGTCTGAAATTGCAAAAAAAAGTCGGTTATTTGCCGTTCTAGAATTGGTTAGTCATCCGATCAAAAAAAACTCGCGCTTAGTTTGGCATGCCATCGTTACGTCTTTTGTGAGAATTTGAACTAATTTCAATATAGCGCCTAGAAGGAGATAGATTTACTAATTAAGGAAATGTCCCCTTGTAAAGATACTACAGTCAATGCGCCCTAACTGGAACACCATAAATTTGACGGTTGCGCCCAATCTGGAACCTTTTTGCAGAAATTTGTTTTTTGGAAGAAAATGTGTCGAATTCTAGTTCTGACCAGCTCAAAAAGGCCCTTCGGAGTGTTTCAGATAAGGCGCAAATGAAAGTTTGTGGTGTTCCAGTTAGGGCGCATGGACTGTATAACAACAGGTGTTAATGTCAAAAATAATTTTGATGTACTGAGCCGCAAGATCAAGGATAGATCTAAAAATAGGTATTTTCATTTTTTTTCATGAGCTCTTAGTTTTCAATATAATTCACTGCGAATATGTCAAATCAGAGTCGCATACGGTATGCGGCATACCCCCTTAAACATGGAAAGTAGCAAAAAATTCAAAAAAAAACTCAAATATTCCTGATAAATTATGTCAGGTTTTTGAATAAACATCCACCAAAAATGATATATGAAGCCGTGATATTTTTGGTTGTTTATTTCATTTCAATGTACATATTTATTTAATGTTAGGTTTTGAATTGACCATAAATTAACAAATAAATCATGTCTATTTTTCCAGTTATTTAGAAATGGTAGATCAAAATTCATAATAAGTAGCATGAGTTGGAATTTTAGTACGTTTTAAGTCTAAATTTAAACAATTAAGGCAATAAAGAGCAGGAGAATTAATTCACAAAATATCATTAAAGCAGGCTTAAAATTATTTAACTATATTATTGGTAGTACGTGCGAACTCCTCGGACTAAATGGTTTCTGGGTTTATAAAAAGAAAATAGAAAAGAATGCTTCTCACAGATTGACGACCTATAGAAAAGGAAATTAATTTTTCTTTATTTTGACCAAAGGTCTTCTTTATTTTTCGACTAAACAGTCATTTTCGATGTGCAGATCAAAAAACAATAACACAAAAACTAATTTTTTTGCAGAAAACTCATGCGTTATCGAGCATCAAAAAAGATTGTCCCAGCTAATTAAGATTTCTCCACATCAAAAATGATTATTGAGCCGAAACGTCAATAAAAAAGAACGTCAAAACAAAAATATAAATTGTATGTCTCAAAAAACCAACAAATGAAATTATTGTCCAACTTATTTAAATTTTAAAATAGTTAGGTAGCTTTTTTTTAATAGAACCCACCCTACTCAGTCATTTTTCTCGAAGACCATACCAGATATGAACAAACGGTTTTCTGTTATGTGTAGCCAAGTAAATTTGTGGCGCTAAAATTTTTTTGTTTTTATTATGGTTAACCTGTTCACCGGTAATTGATGTTCCAAAACCGGTTAACATTTTTTTCGAGATAATCAAGCAATATTTATATGGGAAGATACATTAGCGGGTAGTTTTTCAAAAGAAAATTTTTGGCATTAATTANATGAACTAATCGGGTAATTTCAATTATAAATTAATAATGAATAGTACATGCATTCTAGATATAAATTATCAACCCAGTGAGTTCAGTTAATCGAATTCAAAGGATTGTATTTAAGGAATATTAAGATTTATTACGCGTAAAACCAGTGGTCAATATACAATAATTAATTGTCAAATTTCGACTGAAATATATTTTAAAAAAATTGTATTTTCTAGGACATTTCATTCAAAACAGATACAGAAAATAATTGTGGGGGTATCTAAGGGGGTATGCGACTCTGATTTTTCTGCCGGTATTTCTATTAGACAAATGCCTTAAATCGATTGCGAAATGGTTTTTAAAGTGCAAAACAAGCCAAATGAACACAAAAATCATACGAAATTTTCGAACTTTTTTTCGTTTTTCAATTTTTTTTCTAAATATTTTTGTAGCTTCAAACATATTCGCTTATTTTTACGTGTTTAATGAAAAATTTCGATATGCCATAAGAACGTTTTTTCATTGATGAAGTAAATTGTCAGCTTGATTTAGTGGATTTTCAGTCTCATCACGTGACATTTTTTTCCGACATTTTTCCGGAAATTGACCAAAAAATCATATTTTCTGATTCTAACAAGCAATTTCAGAAAAGCTCGCGCTTATCTCTTAAAATGTGTTATGAGACTCTTAGTAAAAATTTGAGCTATTTCAAAAATTTATCCGCTGAGGAGATAGATTTTAAAGTCTGAAATTGCAAAAAAAAGTCGGTTATTTGCCGTTCTAGAATTGGTTAGTCATCCGATCAAAAAAAACTCGCGCTTAAAGTTTGGCATGCCTCGTACGTCTTTTGTGAGAATTTGAACTAATTCAATAGCGCCTAGAAGGAGATAGATTTACTAATTTAAGGAAATGTCCCTTGTAAAGATACTACAGTCGAATGCGCCCTAACTGGAAACACCATAAATTTGACGGTTGCGCCCAATCTCAACCTTTTTGCAGAAATTTGTTTTTTGGAAGAAAATGTGTCGATTCTAGTTCTGACCAGCTCAAAAAGCCCTTCGGAGTGTTTCAGATAAGGCGCAAATGAAAGTTTGGGTTTTCCAGTTAGGGCGCATGGACTGTATAACAACAGGTGTTAATGTCAAAAATAATTTTGATTGTACTGAGCCGCAAGATCAAGGATTAGATCTAAAAATAGGTATTTTCATTTTTTCATGAGCTCTTAGTTTTCAATATATTCACTGCGAATATGTCAAATCAGAGTCGCATACGGTATGCGGCATTACCCCTTAAACATGGAAAGTAGCCAAAAAAAACTCAAATATTCCTGATAATTATGTCATGTTGGTTGAATAAACATCCACCAAAAAGATATATGAAGCCGTGATATTTTTGGTTGTTTATTTTTCATTCAATGTACATATTTATTTAATGTAGGTTTGAATTGACCATAAATTAACAAATATCAGTCTATTTTTCCAGTTATTTAGAAATGGTAGATCAAAATTCATAATAAGTAGCATGAGTTGGAATTTTAGTACGTTTTAAGTCTAAATTTAAACAATTAAGGCAATAAAGAGCGGAGAATTAATTCACAAAATATCATTAAGCAGGCTTAAAATTATTTAACTATATTATTGTATAGTACGTGCAACTCCTCGGACTAAATGGTTTCTGGGTTTATAAAAGAAAATAGAAAAGAATGCTTCTCACAGATTGACGACCTATAGAAAAAGGAAATTAATTTTTTCTTTATTTTGACCAAAGTCTTCTTTATTTTCGACTAAACAGTCATTTTCGATGTGCAGTCAAAAAACAATAACACAAAAATAATTTTTTGCAGAAAACTCATGCGTTATCGAGCATCAAAAAAGATTGTCCCAGCTAATTAAGATTTCTCCACATAAAAAATGATTATGAGCCGAAACGTCAATAAAAAGAACGTCAAAACCAAAAATATAAATGTATGTCTCAAAAAACCAACAAATGAAATTATTGTCCAACTTATGTTAATTTTAAAATAGTTAGGTAGCTTTTTTTTTAATAGAAACCCACCCTACTCAGTCATTTTTCTCGAAAGACTACCAAGATATGAACAAACGGTTTTCTGTATGTTGTAGCCAAGTAAAGTTTGTGGCGCTAAAATTTTTTGTTTTTATTATGGTTAAACCTGTTCACCGGTAATTGATGTTTCCAAAACCGTTAACATTTTTTCGAGATAATCAAGGCAATATTTATATGGGAAGATCAATTAGCGGGTAGTTTTCAAAAGAAAATTTTTGGCCATTAATTATTTTGACATGTGACACCTGAAAGAATGCCAATTACACTTTTTAGGTATAGACTGAAAAACAGAAAATGTTATGTGAAAATACATTTCGGGGTCGTTTTTCAGAGAAAATTTTTGGCATTATTTATTTTGATATATGACACCTCAAAGGTGTCAAATTACACTTTTTAGGTATCGGCTGAAAACAGAAAATGTTTATGTGAGATAATACATTTCGGGGTCGTTTTTCAAGAGAAAATTTTTGGCATTATTTATTTTGATATATGACACCTCAAAAGGGTGTCAATACTCTTTTTTACAATCGGCTAAAAACATAAAATGTTGATTTGAGAATAACATTTCGCGGTAGTTTTTCAAGAGAAAATTTTTGGCATCAACCATTTTGTCATGCTGTGTCAAAGGGTGTCCAATTACACTTTTTTTAGAATCGGCTGAAAAACATTATGTGTTTATGTGATAATTTGCAAATTTTCGATCATTTTTAATATCAAGCGAAAACTGACCATTCATTTAGTTTTTTTGCTCAAGTTCATTGGTTTTTTGAATTTGAGATTCTTTAGTTGAGAAGAATTTGATTTCGGACACCTAAAAGAATATGAAAGAAAATTTTTATAAACAATGAGTTTTTTTCAAAAAGGAATTTAACGCGCTAAACTACACATCTGAGGAAGGTTTATTTTCCCTTATTTCAGATTATGACTAAATAACATCTGTGCCTGACCGTTTAAATGTACTTGATAACTTAATATCGTTTACTGTAGGAAAATAACTTTAGTACCTAAATAGGTACTTAAGGTACTAACCTTAAACCCTTAAACTTTCAAATTTTTTTATTAGGCTGTCTTTTTAAAGTCACCACTGAAGTTTTAAACTAAAGCCTACATTTTAATTATTTAATCAACTTTATGGGTTGCCGAAAAGCTCATATGTGTCATGCTAGTTATTGACAATGGAGTTTATAATGTGAATGAAATTAGTTGAGATATGGTCCCTGTATTCTGAGCTCGGTTCTATTTCCTGTCAAAAAATGAAATTTTGCAAGCATTTTGCAAATTTATCAACTGAAAAACAGGTGATAAATTTCCACAATTAAGAGGCTTGGAAAATTCATAATTAAAAAAAGAGTGAAAAAATAATTTTTTTTGTAATTTTAGAGTATATTCTGAGATGGGTAAATTTCAAAAGGGACATAAAGTAGGGCATCATCACCAGCTAAACGTAAAAAGGTATTTCATAGCACCCAAACAACTATATGCGCATTTATTTACAACATTTATCTCGTTGTTTTTTTATTCACGTGTGATATTAAAATGATTCAAGTCTCATATGTCAAAATACCTATTGCAAAAAAAAATCTGAAAATAACCCGAAATCTCACATAAAGATCGAAATGTTTTTCAGTCGATACCTAAAAGTGTTATTTGACACCCTTTGAGGTGTCATATATCAAAATTATAATGCCAAAAATTTTCTCTTGGAAAACGACCCGAAATGTATTATCTCACATAACATTTTCTGTTTTCAGCCGATACCTAAAAAGTGTAATTTGACACCTTTGAGGTGTCACTATAATTAAAATAAATAATGCCACAATTTTCTCTTTGAAAAACGACCCCGAAATGTATTATCTCACATAACATTTTCTGTTTTCAGCCGATACCTAAAAAGTGTAATTTGACACCTTTTGAGGTGTCATATATCAAAATAAATATGCCAAAAATTTCTCTTGAAAACGGACCCCGAAATGTATTATCTCACATAAACATTTCTGTTTTTCAGTCCTTAACCTAAAAGTGTTAATTTTGACACCCTTTCACGTGCCACATGTCAAAATAATTAATGCCAAAAATTCTTTCTAGTGAAAACTACCGCTAATGTATCTTCCCATATAAAAGTTGCTTGATTATCTTGAAAAATGTTAACCGGTTTTGGAACATCAATTACCGGTGAACCGGTTAACCATAATAAAACAAAAAATTTTAAGCGCCACAAATTTACTTGGCTACACATAACAGAAACCGTTGTTCATATCTGGTATGGTCTTCGAGTAAAATGACTGAGTAGGTGGGGTTCTATTAAAAAAAAGCTACCTAAGGCTGAATGAATACTGTAAAAATGGAACATTGAAAAAAATTTAAGAGGTGTAGTGCAACATTAGAATGAAAAATAATGATTCATACTTCTTGTCTAGATTAAAGTTCTAAAATGACAGATTATACTCAAATAAAAACAAATTTCATAAAATTCCAAAATGTTTTACCGATAGCAATGAGCGTAATTACGCAGGAATTCGTATCTTTTTTCTATCAAACTCACAAAAATAAAATTTGATTAAAAAACCGATGATATTTTTTCCCCAAACGAATTTATATGAAAACTCTATGACGGCTTTTGAGGTTAGAAATAGTTTTGACTTTAAAATTTTTGCTTAAAAACTATCAATATTAATACTTTTCCAAATCCCAATAATTCTCCCTACCTATACAGGGGGCCCAATATTGCCGAAAGTGTTGATATTGCCGAATTTAACCTACGCAAAATCACCATTTTTAGCTAGAATAATTTCTGTTATATAGGCCCCCAGTACAAAACGGGTGCCCCATATTGCCGAATTTTTTTGCAAAAAACTTTCGGCAATATTGGCCCCTCCCCCTGTACTTAATATGTAGGATGCGCAGCGATATAACTACAAAGAAAACTACAGTAGTTGATAAAAATTAATTTGCCTACCAGGGGTTATCAACCCAGAAAAAAACAATTCCAGACAGAAAAAAACTTTTTTCGGCCATCTAGTGGTCAGAAAATGAGTTTTTAAAACCCTCATTCAGAGCATTAACTTCGATTTTTAGCATATAAAACTACATTTATCTGATTTTTCTAAAGAGGGCTGTTGTCACAAAAACAAATTTGCTAAATTAAAAAAAAATTGAAAATTTGTGAAATTTTTTTTTGGTAATTTCGAAAGAAATTTTCTTTTCAAATTTTTTCAAAAAAAAATTCTTGCGAGTCCTTGTGCTCTCGTTTCATCAATCTTATGTCCGGTTTTCTGATTTTTTTGATTATAATTTTTCCCCTTTGAATTCTGCTCTAGATTTGTTTTTTCATTTTATAGTGACATGTATAGTCTATACAGTATAGTTCAAAAGTTAGAAATTTGTCCGCTGCGCATCCTATTGATATGACTATTATTGTGGTACCGATTTTTAGTAAACCACTTGTAAAAATCACAAAATTATTTATGCAATGAACAAAGAAGGGTATGAGCCGTGGGGTAGGGCATATTTTGGTTGACTCGTCACTGCCGGTATACCGGCAAAAACTGGTTAAAAATTGAAATAGCGATATCGGTAATAATTTTGGGATTTTGACTAGAGTGGTTTTCTCGAAATCGGACCCACAAGAATGGTCATATGATATGACCCTCATTTTAATGACTCATATCAAGTATAGCTAAACTCAAAAGCCGTCCATGTATATGAATATGTTTCCAAATATGCGTATAAAAAATTCTAAATATATTCTAATAAATATTATTTTAATTACTCAGATATCGAAAATTATCCCTATTGCGCCTTTCTCAGCACGCGTCATAACTTTGAGAAAGTGATTAAATCGCGGGAATTCTAAATCGCGGGATTCTTGAATTAAGTCGACAATCGAGTATTGTGATTGGACACTGGCTCAAAGTTATGACGCGTGCTGAGAAAGGCGCAATAGGGATAATTTTCGATATATACCGGGGTCAATCTTCAGAGATTGCGTGATCACAAAGATAAAAACTCACGAAATTTTTTGAATAAGATCAATCTGAGACCTTAATTTCAGAAATAGACCAAATCTCAATGTTGCGAAAACTTTGAGACGATCGAACTGTTCTAAAGATAAATATAAAATATATTTGTAAAAATCTAATTTGAATTTATTGAGACCATGAAGAAGGACAACAAGCTTTTAATAGGTTTTATTTACCATAAATATGAATCAGTCGAAAGAGTTGTTTGAATATAGTACAGTTTATTCCAGATAAGTTATGATTAGGGCCGACATAACTTATGATATAACGGATACCACTGAAATATTCTGAGTGTGGCATTTAATTGCATACAGATCATGCAACAATAATCATTAGATTTATTTTGGAATTTGGCGACAGAGACATTCGTGAAATTTAAATTGCTCACATTAGGTCACACTTTTTGTTCTTTTTGTCTTTTTTTCTACTTTTTGGTTCGTGCTCTAATTTATAATCTCGGATCTGTCTCACTAATTGGGAGAAAATCATCTCGACATTTGTATTAGTTTTTGCAGAAGTAAAAGCATATTTACAGTCAACCTCTGAGGCTAAATTTATAACGGCTTCTTCACTAAATTTCTTTAATTCGGCAGAGAAGTCATGTTTATTTGCAGCAATAATCATCGGAATTTTGCCTTGACCTAACATATACAAATTTAAATCTTTACTTTCAGAACAAAAAAAATATAAGGTAAACGTAACTTTCGCATTTTTTTTTCGTTATTTTAAAATGCATAAAAACCTCAGATTGTTTTAAAATTTCGAATTTTAATGCGTTTCTATTCAATAATGCGTTTCTGTTCAAGAAAAATAATCAAATTTTTTTCAGCAGGATATTTACCTTCTCTTATGCGCCTGACATCTGTATTGAATTTTTTGATTTCCCGCAAACTACTCTCGTCTCCAAAGGAGCATACTAAAATGAATCCATCACCAGATCTATAATAAACTTCTCGAAAAGCTGAAAATTCATCTTGACCAGCGGTATCTAGAATGCTTAATTTGTAGGTTCTACCGTCAACATCATGTCTTTTTACATAATTATCCTAAGAGTAAAAAGTGAAATCATTGTATTCTGATTTTTAGTACTGTCCGTAAAAAAGTTTGTCGCAAATTAGTTTATATACTGTATTAATTTCGCCAATAAAAAACGATTGGTCGTGGTCTGACAAAGATACAATGTACTGCTTTGGCGCTAGAGAGCTTTGAAGTTTGGACCTTTCGACACATTTTCTGGACATGATTTTAGCCAGAATAAAATTGCCTTTAATAATATGAAAAAGTGGCGGAATTATTTTAAGATTTAATTTCATATCGTGAATGAACTTCGAGGTAACTTTCAAGTTCATTGTATCAACTAAAAATACCATCAAAAGATACCTTGAGGTTGACTTTTTTAACGTTATGATTACGGGCTAAACACTACTATGTATAGAGCAAACTTATAATATGGCTTTCTAACGACCGTTTTTTCACCAACCTCTAATGTAGGGTCGTATTCTTGAACAAAAACTTGCTGATGAAATTGAACAGTTAACGCCGATTTTCCGACACCACCGGCTCCGAGTACAACAATTTTGAACTCTGGCGTTTGGTCCGCCATCTAAATAATTCCTACGTTTACTGAAGTGTTAAAACAAATATTTAATTTGAAATTTGAAGAAGTTTTTTAAAATCAGGTGAAGGTATCTTTATCATGCTTTTTTTAATTCTAAAATTAGGCTAAATTTTTTTTTTTATTATTCAAATGTATTTTAAAATTATAATAAAGCTACCGAACCCTTAAAATCAGGCATCAACGAGATAGGTTAACTGTACAAATTTCCATTTGGCTGCATTCAGTGAGTTTAAGAGGGTAGCAGCGGCATATAACCAGATTGCTGAGATTGAATTGATACTATACTTCCAGCAAACGCTCTTCCAAAATGATAATGAAAACCAATGTTTGTAAAAACTATGATATATTCGAACAAAGAAAAAAAAGTATAAGTGTAATCTTCGCAATATGTGTTGTGCCTCCAGTAACAATACATAGTTAAAACCAAGGAACTAATGTGAAGAAGAAATAAGCGCTTAGTTGAGTTTTAAAACTGCAGACTACGTTTTTTGCCAAAGCCGCACGGGGGGGGTTTGCGGGGCACTTTTTTGGTTCTAGTTTTGCACCCCCGCCGCCGCACGGCGGTCAACTTTATCCTGAAGCACAAAACGAGTCAATTTTCAGCCGATTTTAACGCAATTGAAGGGCCGTTTTAGCTTCACTATAAAGTTGACCGCCGCGTCTGCAGCTGTATATCATTTTTTTGAGAGTTTGATTTTTTTTAGAATCTAGAATTCGAAAATGTAAAAATCAAAAAAAATTTAACTTTTGCTCTTTTTGTTACTTTAAAAACCATAATAATTCGCAAAAAACACCTTCAAAAACTGTGTTCCAGTTAGAGACAAATGGACCACCTCCAAAAACTTGTACCAGTTAGGGAGCGAGGACTGTATAAAAAGCTTTCAATATCTAAGCATTAATTTAAAACATTCCTTTAACTTTGAGGTTCCACCAGACGAGCGATTTATCGTTAGCGTAGCCACCATAAACCCATTCGAGCAGATAAGAAATAAAGAAAATGCGACTGCATGGAATGTAAAGTATTCATTTGATTGGACATAAGTTAACCCAATCAATCCAAAAATATCACAAAAATAAAAAAAATATAATGTTGTTAAAAGGGAGGAAGCACCAAAAGCAGCCATATGCCGTCTCCAATAATGAAGACTGAAAAAAAGATCAGAAACCATAAAAGATTATTTAACTTTAAGAAATTTGAAGCTTTCAATTTTTTAGGGCATATTTAAAAAACATACCCTAGCAATAATCTCGGAGTGGAATGTAACCCGATAGCTGCACGCCAAATAAACATCATTGGTTGCCGATCTAAAGAATATTTTAAAATAGTCAATAACATCATCATTAGTTTAGATATAAAGAATTCAAATGTTTTTTTTAGAAATTTTAAATCATTTTAAGGTGGTGGTGTGAGTGCGCTGACGACAAAGCCAAATAAAATACATTTTCCCGCTATAAATCTTAGCTTTGCAGAACCGACGCATTTATACGGCAAAAACCGTTAACAGTTACAAAAAACGGAAATAATAAAGTTTTATATGCTCCAAATCGAAGTAAGTCCTGAGAATGAGGATTTTTGAAACTGATTTTATGACCGCTAGAATGCGTTAAAATCGTGATTTTCGGCGATAACTCTCGGAAGGCACAATGATTTTCATCAACGGTTTTACTTTGGTCCGTTTACCTTAAGGTTTCCGCTGCCGACCCTAGTTATATCTCAAAAATCATAAAAAAATTAATTGGTAATTATCTATTATTGAAAAGAATGTCAAGTAGTTAATTACATTTGAAAAGCATTAAAATTAAACGGTCGAGTTTTCACCTGATATCATCATTGAAATTGACGGCAGGTAATTGACTGGATGGTGACCCACCCCATTTCTATGACAAAAGGTATCAACTGATCTTGACCAATCTGTATATATCGATAACAAGAGACACAGCAAAAATCCACCTCCAGGCAGTAAGGCACATACTTTTAAAATTTGGCCTACGGAGATTTCCATATCATTCTAAATTCAAGAAAAATGTATTTTTTTTGTTTTGGCAGCAAATAAATAATGTCTTCGGTATCACTTTCGACAAACTGAACATTTGTAAACAGTTTTGCAATTAAGAGGAATTCAATTAAATATTTATGAGAAATTTAGTTTTCAATTGTTTAATACGAAATATACATTTTGTTGACTTTTTTTCGCAAAAGTTCAAATTTTTCAATTAATGTTTCAAAAATAAACCAACAGGCTTCAATGCAAAAATAAAATCGATATATCGAAGATTATCATTCCTCCTGACTTTTCACTCCAGATCACAACTGTGACGTCAGAAAAGACAGTGATTAATCAAATCACACGATTCTTGAAATAAGTTGACAATTGTGTGATTAGATTGGTCACTGTCTTTTCTGACGTCATAGTTGTGACGCGGAGTGAGAAGGCAGGAGATAAGATAATCTTCGATGACACATTTAATAAATTTATTCCCTTTATTTGATTCCCTATGTATTAAACTCGTACTACTCATTTTCGCCTACGCAGTTTTCAAAGCAAAAGATCTATCTTCAAGCCTAGGCTTCTAAAAAAATATGATAAAAAATGAATACAATGAGTGTACCTTTAATTTTAGTATATTTTTACCTCAAGATACAGTCCTTGAAGAAAATTAAATAAAAATTTGAAATTATTTTTCATAAACAATATGGTTTCTTCTTTTTCATTTTCACAACATTCCGCCTTTCTGTTTTTTTTCTACTGATTTTTTTATTATTCAATATTAAAAAATATTCATCACATTTAATCATCTTCCAATAGAGCAAACCGATTTTCTACTGCAGAACATTCATCATCTGACTCGGTCTCAGAATCTGATTCACTTTCTGACTCATCCTTGTAAACGCTACCTTTCGAAATGGGCTTTCCATGCTCAAGTTCATAATTATGCTCCCGACGCGTCACTTGCTCCTGTGACGTGATATTCTTCATCTTTATTACCTCTGAACGAAAATAAATAAATGAAATATTAAAAGCCAGTAGATCAAAAATTTATAATATTTTGTATCAAAAATAGGTTTTATACAAAGTTTGAGATTAATTATTCAAGTTTTTTTTTGAAAATTCGACTTATTGATGTTGGTTTTTTTTAAAGAGTATTTTATCTGGTTGAGATAGCTAGGCTTCAAAAGTTATAGTATGGCCAAAATGTCGAAATGATCGTATATCAGTACCGATTTCATCGAAATGAAATCCCCTTCTAAAAAACAAACTCATTACTTTAGTAATTTTCGATATACAAATCTTCTTTTTATTTAAAAGGTCTTATATTTTATCACGTTACCAATGGTAATTTACCATGATATGAATAAAAAATTCGGAACAATAAAAAAATTAAAATTTTATACATTTTATAAATTTCGATTAAAAGTTCTTCTGAGATTTCGCTTTTAAATTTACATTTAAAGTACGGATAAAATTTTATTTTGTTCGTTGTGTAACAACTTGTGTTTGCCTATGAATAAAATAGAAATAATATCGCTATAGACCCTGTAGTTTTATTATTCATACGAAAAAACAACGAACAAAAATAAAATTATGAGCTTCAAAAACAAATAAGAAAACTACACATAATTAGATCAAATAGTCTTTTTTTTTGAATTATTGGAACAAAAGTCTAAAATTTTGAAAATATTTTGAATGTCATAGATAGCTCGACCAATCAGAAGGACTATTGAAAACTGATGGAAAAAATCTAATTAATTACTCAGATGGAGTATTTCACCAAAAATTTAAATTTTCCCAAGAAACGTTCTCTTGGATAATTTTTTAAATAGATCTTTTCGACTTGAGGCTAAAGACTACAAACAATGGTTAACTCGTAGACTGTACTGTTTTTCTGCCAACTAGTCGCCATTTTCCGTTTCCTTAGGTAACTTTTATTTTAGGTGCCCCCCCCTCTGGAGCAAAAACCGTAGCAGGTATCAAGAAAACGGTTTTTTGCATGGTGTAGCCAAAAAAAATTTAACCTCAATTACCTTATTACAGCAGGGTGCGGCGTATAGGTGAAAGTTTTTTTTGCTCAAAACCTTCACACCTATAGCAGGGATTGACTTATACGCGGGACGTCTGGGAAGATAAGCTCTGATTGGTCAATAAAAAACAAGATCTAGAGATTGATAATTTAGTCAAAGGGTAGTCAAAGTAAGAATTTAGGCTGATTTTTTTGCTCAATTTTTCATCACAAATGCAAAAGTGACCGTTTTTAAACCTCAGACATTACTTTTGGATAATTGACTCACGCAGTAATTCGAATTTAGCTTCTAGAATGCATTTATTTAATTTATTCAACCAAAATATTAAATAAAATTTTATTAAAAATGAGTTCCAAAATGATTTCTTAAGGTAACTTTTTTTTAAAGGACCACGCCCTCTCAAACCAAACGGTAGGTGATATCGAGAAACGGTTTTTTGTTTCTGATAGCCAAGAAATTTTAAACCGAAGAGAATTTTTTTCGATTTTTGACTCCGACCGGTTGACCGGGTAATACCGAAAAACACCGGTAATTAACGTTTATAGAGAACTACCCATAGTAAACAGTTTTAAAATTGGTTGTGGATGATAAAATTTTAGCAAGAAGAAAATTTTGGCTTTGTGATTTGACCACGAGACACCAGGTGGGTCACCACACGGTGGAGTAAATCACGGATTATTGAAAATGGCACTGGTATGTTATGCTGAACCTAAAAACCAATACTTTTCGGATTACTTTTCAGAGAAAACAAGTTGGCAATATTTATTTTGACACCAGACACCACCTGTGGATAAACACGATAATTTTAATTGGTTTTGAAAGAGGGTGGTCCTTTAAAAAAAAAGTTACCTAAGAAAAAAAAGATACAACTCAAATAAAACTATAACTTATTCGCTCACAGCGAAATTAAGAGTGCTAGAAATACGCCCAAAGAATATCTCTCTCTGCGTTTTATATTT
>SCLH01001060.1:659447-694277 GCA_004367855.1 Oikopleura vanhoeffeni | reverse complement strand
ATCATAAATATAAACACTCTTCAGAAGTTTTACTGTATATTTAAGGGTAAAATTTAGTCCAAAAATTTTGGCGGTATTTTCGATGAATCATGACTTCCGGTTTAACCGGAACTCGAGTAATTGCACCACGGATTATGCAAAAGACACTACGGGAGTTAAATACTTGAATTATTTTGAAAGGCTTTTCAAATTCATTATAATTGAAAAAAAGTACAGAAGCCGAAATTGTAATTAATTAATATTTTAATGATGGTTATTTTTTCGCTTAATTTTCTAAAACTGAATGTTTTTCAGGGTAAACGATTTGAAATGATGAATCTCAAAAGTTACAAAATGGTTATCAATTTCATTGACTCATGTTGTAGGAAACAATTTTGGTCATTTTAACATCAAGAATTTTTCTTGTTACTTAAAAATATTTTAAGGTCAAGCTTTCATGATTTGAGACAAATAGAGTTATTATTTTCTTAAAAACGCAATGAGCGGTCAAAGTTTAAGGTCAAGTCAAGTTAAGTCAATTTCAAGTTCATAGAAGTTATTTGTCATCACTACTGAAGTGAACTTTGGGTCAAATTTTAAATGAACGTTTATAATGAACAAACAATTGGTCAATTATGTACTCGGGTGCAGGAGAAGCAAAGGATAGATTTATTTACTCTTTTGTTGGCGTGCTGTGGTAGCATTTAATTGTACAGTATGTGCTTTGTTGAGGGGGGAACAATCTCAGGTGTCGGAGAATCGTCTATAATTTGGAGAGAATTCTCCCGAATTGTTTACTTTTTGTTCCCACGAAGAAAAAACATATACTGTACATAAGTTATGTAACATAACTCAGTTTTGGTTGATAAAACATTCTGAAAAAAATTGACCTTGATGATTCATTTCGTGCTATTTTTAAATAAATTTGATGACCTTAATATTGTTTTTAAAGCTTGACCGGTTGGTTGTGAAACTCCGAATCGAAATTTTGAAGGAATAAGTCTTTACTCCTGATTGGTAACACAAAATATTGCATTTTTTTCTCCGCATTGGCCATCAATTTCACTCAATTTATTTATATCATGACATTTTATCAAATTCCCAAGGTCAAAACGGCTCAAAATGCATCACTGAGAGCGGAAAATTAGCATCCGTTTTTTCCACGGTTGTGTTCCGCTGACAAAGATAGTACCACGGGAAGCCAATGCGGAGGTACAAAATATTTTATTAATTTCCATTTGGGGATTCGAGTATATTCCGCGGCCCGTATGCAGCTAACACATGACACAGTTGTCATAGAAGCTAAGTCAGAGTTCCGGCCCCATAAGTAGTATTACTTCCTTCCGGGATAATTCGAAAGATGAACGTTTTCAGACAATCTGCACAAACTTCTGAAAATTTAAATCTACGGAAATTTATTAAATGAAGAAGGCTCAAACGTGTGAAATATACATCAGCTAATCAGCTGACTGCTGTTTATTCCGGCCTAATAAAGCAATATTCGAATCGGGCTTCTCAACCGCATTGGTAGTGGAAATCCATTTAAATTCAAACACTATCAATTTTTCAAGAAATCTCCCAAAGTATGTTCGTTAAACAGTTGACAGGGAGGGGGCAAATATCGCCGAAGGATCTTGCCAAAAATTTCTGGGGGCATATATCGAAAATCCTGCCTAGTCGTAAAAATTTATCACTACCTCACAAGAGTAGAAAGTGACCAATGAAATCACTGGATTCTCGAGAAGTGACCAATGAAATTACTAGATTTCTCTATTTGTGACGTAGTGATAAATTTTTACGACTAGGCAGGATTTTCGATATCGCGGGAATTTTCGCGAAAAAATTTCGGCGATATTGAGGGTAGGATCCTGACTGTGACCGTCCATCTTGACTCTATATAAGTACAATACTAGGGGCGCGACAGGTGTGGTGAGGCTAGCGGGGCATATAATAGAGGCAGGTACTTTGTTATATATTATCTTTATCCTACTCGTATAGTATACTATCGATGCCGTGATAAACAACAGATTTGAAAAAAAACCTATTTATAAAATAAATAAGAATAATTAAATTAAAAGATTATTTTGAAATTAATTTAAAAGTAAATTTAACATAAAGAAGTTTTACCAAAAGATGAATCTTCAGGAATTTTTTAAAATCGGGGTTGACATTCCTGGAGAATATGTTCTGAGAGACATTACACTACCATATTTCATAAAAATGAAATACAGAATTACGTTTGCAGTCATTAATAAATAACCATTTCGTCGATTTTGAAGATTATTTCTGGTGATTTAAAAATAAAATTAAGTACTGTAATTCCCAAAAAAAATCTACAAATTATTTTTGGCAATTCATTTTCCGAAATTTATTGAAAAAATAAATATTTAGAATTAACTTCAAATTTTTAGTCTCACAGTTTCTCACCTGTCTCCGTGGGAATCGATTAAGTTATTCATATAGAATTCTTAATATATTACAACCTGCAAAACAGCAGATGTGTAAATGAATGGTCTTTACGTTGCCCGTTAGTGTCAATTCATTCCATTCTTATATTCTTAAAATATTTTGATCAAGATTCCAAAAATATTTCAAGAACGACATACCGTGGAATCAGTGTGTATACTCATCAGTGTTTTTCAGTGTTTCAATCAGTGTTTTAAAACGCATTATAAACTATTTCTAGACTAGCCAATCGAATATATTAAAAATTTCTGATATCGATTCGATATGTTTTAGAAATTTTCTGCCAGAAAGAACAATGCTCGTTAATAACGTTATTGATACAAAATAATAAAAGTCGGTTTCTCTCGCTAACCCAAAAAAAAATTCTAGAACCAGACTATTTTTTTTATTTTTAGAAACAAAAAAATATATTTAAATGAGAAACAAACGTGAAATGAAACGAAGAATGCATAGAAATATATGGATAGTGTCGATGATGTGCCTCCAATTCTTAAGGTGAGTTTACCAGGGGACAGTTCGGCTAGGATGTGACAGTTTGTAAGTGAAAAGCCTGAAGACCTCGGGTGAATAATTTTTTTATTCAAACTTTCGTGATTAAAATTTTTTCGGAAGTATTTTTTTAACTTAAAAGTTTTTGGTGCCATCTGTGATCAGTAGGTTCAGAAGTCGGCACGTTTGAACTTTATTTGAGATCAGATCGTTACTCGCAAAAAATTGCATCGCGATCGATCGGTGGCGCGCCCTGGCGTCGGGAAAAAATTGTGCAAAACCGATCCAATTCTGATCACCGATCCGATTCAATCGTGCCGATCCATGTCAGGCAGTTACTCAGGCTGAGTAAGTTACTCAAAACATGTGTCAAAAAACTTTTAAGAACCTTGTAGACAGTGTTCTAAAACGGGATCGGGATCCCGAGTCGGACTGCTTGTCGAGATCTGGGATATTGTGGATCAAATAAATCTTTTTTGCACTGCGAATCATATTTTATAGGCTCCGAAATTGGTGGTAAGAAATTCTGCTCATATATTTCAAAAAAAAATAATCTTCCAAAAACATAAAAATTAACTTTGTTTCACGAATAACGGTTAGGCTACCGAAAAACGATTTTTAAATTTCAATAATCTGCGACAAAATCTGAGTATTTGTTGATTTCTGAGTATACAGGAAAGAAAATTTATAGCAGGAAGGCATTTCTATTTCTTCACTATATTCGGCTGCGGAAATAAATATAATCCGGTCGGAAGTAAATCACACAAATAAATAACAAATTGAGAATTGAACCAAAAATCGGCATCAAAAAATAACAGAACCCATCGGAAGTTATTTAATTTTTGATCAATTAGAAGCAACCAATTTTAGCCAAGGAACTCAGAACATAAGCTCTGGGGCTTAAATAAAAAATGTGCAATTTAGCGCGATTTATTAGAAACAAATTGACACGCGAGAGGTTTGACACGATTAGGCTGTCACTCGCGTATTTGACTGAGTATAAGGTTGAGAGGTATAATGTTTTTTTCTATCCAATAGGCTCATTAATTTATTCTTGCAAAAAATTGGCTTATGATTTTCTTTTAATTTTAACTCTTTGGTGTTCAAAATGACGAAAATAGACCCTAATTATTAAATTCTAGGAAATTTTGGAAAAGTTTCGTCAAATCTTTTTTCGACATTTTTGAGGCATCTTTAGGTTTTGCAGCTTCTAGACCCAGAAGATGACGATGAATGATTCAGCCGAGTTCTAGACGGAAACAGCAGGTCCGAAGGACCCGGCAAGCAAAATTATTCGAAAAATCTTCGAGACTGGCAACACAGATTTTTTAAGGGGGTATGCGTAGCTATTCCACCAATCGATTTTCGGCCAAAATCGACCAGTTAGGTTAGATTTGTCACATATACTGATCTGTGCCAAATTTTATTCCGCGTTTTGTGGTTTGATTTTTTTTTCAAAAATCGATATTTTTCCGAAAAAATGATAATATATTTCGAAAAATCGTATTTTTGACAAAAAAAGAGGGTTTTTCGACTATTATAGCCGACCAAAAGCTCCTAAATTTTTTTTTCCAGTTGTAGAAAAATACTCAGAAAAAATTCTAAAATTCACAAAAAAGTGTAATATGACACCATCTATCTGAGATGTAGGTACCAAAAAACTGGTACTAACTAAGTTCAACGAGGCGCTTAATTTGATAATAAAATAGTTTAAGTCGGATCAAACGGGCATCCCTTTTTTCTCACTTTTACGTTTTTTTTCTCGAAAAATCAAGGTTTGGGAGCCAAAAAATCATAATTTTGAAATTTTTTATTTGTTTTCCAAAAAGTGTGTTAAGTTCATTATTAAGTGACGTTGACTCAAAAACTACCGATTTCGCATCTGTTTTAAATTAATTTAATACTGAAAAAACGAAAAATCGCTATGTTTTGATCACGTGACGACCAAAATTTTTTTTTATAATTTTTTTTCCATTTTTTCATAATTAATTAACCTCCTCAAAATTTCAGGAGAATCCACCTATTATTTCTATAGGTCGAAATTAATGGTGGAATAGCTAGGTATGCGACTCTGAATTAATAAAGGCCTTAGATGCATTAAACATGCAGCATGTTACATGCTTTAAATTGATACATGGTGATAATTAAGTGTACTACGAACTCAATCATCAAAAAATCGAGATTTTCGCATTTTATCTAAGTATTTTTAATAAAACGAAGTTAAAAAACGTTTCTTAAATTTGACCACTCAAACTTTCAAAAATGATCAAAAAAATCATATTTTGAGTTTTAGCTGTAAATTGCAATAAAGCTCGTGAGAATCTCTTACATATCCATCATGATGCCCGAGTAACTTAAATCTCTCATTTGCTTTGAAAAATAATAGGAAATAAGAGATTTAAGTTACTCGGGCATCACGATCGATATGTTCTGAGGAATACTTAATGAAAATTTGAGGCATTTTGCAAACATATCTTCGGAGGAGATAGATTTTGAAATTGTGAAAAATCGTCGGTTATTTGGCGTTCTAGAATTGTTCAGTCGCCGGATCAGAAAAGGTCGTGAGAAAAGTTTGACATAATACCGTTACGTGATCTGNTGTTACGATACTGTACCTATTGGTGTAATGGTGAAAAATAATTTGTGATGTACTTTTTCGCAAGATTATGGATAGATCTACAAATAAGCATTTTCGTTTTTTCTCATGAGTCAGGCTTCCAAAAAGGGATAGGGATAGAGAAATTTCAGATATAATTTGTTGTGCAATTATGAAATTTCAGAAACAATTTGTAATAAAATTATTCCCCAAATTATAGACGATTGTTAATTTTTTATAAAATTTTGAAATTCTTGGTAATATTGTAATATATTTGATAAATTGTCAAATTTGTTATAAAATATTCAAATTTTTATAAAATGTAAAATTTAAAAAAAATATTGAATTCAAATAAATATTATTCCAAAAAAAAGTTTTTATCAATTTTTTTTCAAATTTCAAACACAAAAAAAAAGAAATTGAATTCGAAGCAATTAGTAATATGAACAGATTTCGGAGACATTCATTTTAGTGACATTCAGCGAGAGATGTGATGTGATGCGAGAGATTTGAGACGTCATTGTTATTTTTTTTGACCGAGTTAGTTTATTTCAAAAATTTCGGTAGAATATTTTTGTGAGCCGTCCTCCCTTAAAAGTGTTCTTGATTGAGCGTAAATTCAAATTGCTGGTGAACCAGTCAGGGCGCATAAACTGTATTCGATAATTAAATTCATGTCTACGAATTTAGCTAATATTTGCCCAGCATCAAAAAATTGCTTTTTTCCACAAGTTAAACTTTGATAATTTCGTCCTAATAAATTTTTTTTTCTAATTTTAAAGAACTTCCCTATCTACAAATTTCGTGCTTATCTACGAATTTTTTTCTTATCGAAAATTACTTGTATAAGTTCAATCCGTTTCCACAAATTAAAACTTCATTTGCATCCAAAAATAATTTTATCTTAATATTTTAGTCCGTATCTGCGAATTCAGCTCGTATAATTAAATTTGCCTTTTATCCTCGAATTCAGCCCGTATCATGAAATTTCCCTCCCATCTACGAATTTTAACATTTTTTACGATTTAAGTCATTTTTTTCAAATAATTCATATCCAGAAATTTATTTCATATAAGGGATAGAAAAGGATAAAAAGGGATGGGATGCATCCCATCCCCTAGGAGATGCATCCCTATCATCCTCATCCCATCCCCTTTTATCCCCAACGGCTGATAATGGACAACGGCCGATTTCATACAACGGCCAAAAATCAACTGCTGCCGCGGCATGCCGTGTTTGTCTAAAATCACATTCTCGTATATAAGGGAAATTGATAATTTCATGATAAAAAATTTCAATTTGTTTTGAAATTTTTCTCGATAATTTATTTTTCTGGAAAATGATCCATATGACAGATAACTACCAAAGTGCGCCTTAGTCGTCCTAACATTTGACTTGAATATTGAGCTCTCTGACGCTATTTTCCGAAATTTCAGATCATATTCAGTCTATAAAGACTAAACGTCGGTTTTCCACATAAACACAACGGCAAAATCAATCATGTCCTTATAAAAATAGGAAAAGAGTTTTCACTTGTTATAGTGTTGAATAGTAACTCATTTTAACGAGGCATACATTTTCTATGACTTATAAGTTATTATCAAATGTTAAAAATATTTTCTGTCCAGAACATTTATTCGGTTGCATTGATTTGAAACGTTTTGATAAAGAATTTCCTGAATTAAATTAATTTTTATTTGACAGCTTTAGTTTCGAAGAAATTGAATAGGAAACAGACTTTTCATAAAATCTAAATTCGTAGGCACTGTGGTCATTTTATAAGGCTTTTTGATTTCAAGAAAGCGGAAATCTCTAAATTCCCTTTCTAAATCTTATATATCAAGTTTTTGGCATAAAAGAGAGAAATCTGTCACAGAAGATTAATAATTCAGTACTATCAAGGGATATAAAAGTCGGATTATATTCCCTAATATTTATTTCCGGTCATTCATCTCAGATTCGATACCAGAGTTTTAATATTTAAGTTAAGAAATATTGAGTGTACTCGATCTGGGCTAATTGCGCTCCGGCTTGATTATTTTAGATCAAAACGTCGATATGTGGTGTGCGTCTATAAGGACACCCTAAATAAGAAAAAAATGACCAAAACGTTAACTTTTTATTCAGGTGGGTCTCTCTATGAGAACAATATGGACGAGAAGGGGCAATAAAGTTTTTCGAAAATCTCAAGGTATACACTCAGTGTGTGTATTACACTGTACACTGTAAAGCAAAGAAAAAAAATATTTTTATATCTTCACTATCAAACACCGGTTTATAGAAAAAATAGCTACCATCAAAACGTCTTTTGGTTGAAGGTATTCTTTTTGAATTATAAGTATAACACCACTTTTCCATTTTAAATCTCCATTAAAAAAACGCAAAAAAGGCTTTACTGTCGTATTTGTCTAAGCGGACGTTTCAGTGTCTTTTTTGCGTTCTTTGGGCGAAAACCTACGCATTTTTGTAAATTGAAAATTTTCGTGCGTCTGGGGACGTTTTGAAAATTTGTAAAATCCTCCGCTTAGATAAATACGACAGTAATTATTTTCGGACAAAATAATTTCAAATTATTGATAAATGACTTCCGAAATTTTAAGATTATAATATATAATTTTTTTCAAAAAACCTAACTCTCTAAGAACAGCTGAAATTTTGCCATATTTTCGAGGTTTTTGTGCTATATAATCATTATATAGCACAATAACCTCGAAAATATAGCGAGTTATGTTTTTTGAAAAAAATATCATAGTTATCTCTTGAAAAGATATTCTGATCGAATCGTATTGGCTTTGATATGGTTAATAATTAAGCCATATATATAATTTATGAAATATTATTGTCAATTCATGAAAAATATTTGAGGCAGAAACATCAGAGCTGTTACGCGAATAATTTTAAACAAAATAATTTCAAGATGAAACGGTCGCCGAACAACAATTAACTTTGAAGCATAAATAATACTCAATGAATAATTTAAAAAAAGTGAAGATAAAAAATCAATTAAAATTATTGTAATTTGCTAGTAAATTTTGAGAAATCTATGTCACGCAGCAAAAGTGTCACAAATCTTGAACTATCAGACCACATAAATTAGTCTAAGCGGTAGCGTCCGAGAACATAAATTCTGAAATTTGCTTCTAGAGTAATCAGGCCCGCAAAATAACCTGAAGTCTGGTTCTGTTATAAACCTAAGAAAATGAATATTATAAGCCGAGAGAAGTTCAAATTCATTCTCCATCAAAATTTTAATCGATATTTTAATCGGGCAAAATGGCCAAAAATCTACGCATTTTTTATGAAAATCTGAAAACTCCTCTGTCTAAGCGGAGAAACTGAGATTTTTGACTCTGTCCGCTCAGACAAAGACCACAGTAATATTTTCGAAAATAAATAGAATTAAATTACCAGCAGATCAATATGAATCTCAGTTCATTCAAGGCAGAATTAGGCCGTCTATTTTTAAGAACTGCGATAAGGCCCGCCGGAAATATTTTATGTCATTCACGTCAACATATTTTTATTTTTTTTTTATTATTCGAAGAAATTTAAAATAAAATGTCACAATAGGATTGGGAAGAAATATATTTTTTTGCAGAGAAAGTAAGAAGTAATCTCACTTTCTTTTATACAATATAAAGCTCTCTTATGGGATTTATTTTTTTTGATTGGTTAGGAGTTTTTTGAACAATAAATAACTTCCTAGAAAATGTTTCAATCAATAATGCGGATCCAGATTCAAAATTAATAATTTGTATGATTGCCTTTCGAAGAAAAACAAATATTTTCGTTAATAGAAAGCCAAAATTTTTTTTTGAAAATCGAATTTCAGAATCTTGAATTGAAATTTTTTAACTGGAAATTTTAAGAACCGACAAATCGTGAGTTTTTGTATATTGCGAAATGTGAGTTTTTATATTCCAAATTTTCTCAATTTGTCGGTAGAGAGCTCTAAATCCATGAATTATACAAATATAAGTAACAAGAAAAACTTTGGCCAGTACGAATAACTTACTCATTAACGATATCCACTCAATCAGATTTTCAAATATTTGGTCATTTTAAGATGAGTGTAAATGTTTGAAATTGTGTTATATTTATCAAAATACCTCCCATCATAATATTCTGCCGATTTTGACGCCACTGCACCTAAATGCGATGATAATGAGGTTTTGATTGATGACTGTCTCGCAACCGGAAATTAACGCACACTCTCATAATTTTTATCATTTCTTCAGAATTTATACTTCCCAGCATCCTGAAAAAATACAATTAATATTTTTCAATTCCGTGTTAAAATCTGAGATTGAAATCACATAGAATTTTTCATTCTAAGTCTGATTCATGTCTTTTATATTTATTTTAACTACTTACTAATACTAAAGTATAAAACACGAAACTTATAAAATATATTTTATGATCATCTTATTCTATGAAAATATAATTTAAAAAAAAAGTTAATCGTCTTTTTTCATTCAAATGTCGGAAAAATTAAAATTTTAAAATTTCTTTCTTTTTTTTAGAAAAAGCGTTTTTTGCACCCGAGAATCATGATCGATATATCGACACCGAACAAAAAAATGGTGCGGAGAAAAATTGTGCGTAGTGAGAGTCATATAATAACTCTTCAAATTTCTGGTTCCAAATGCCGTTGAAACTAAAAATAACTAAACTCTTAACGAATCATTATGTCATAATGTTTAAAATTCGGAAGTGGGTCCAAATTGAGAAGGAAGCTATAGATCCAAAATTATTTACTTTATTTTGTTGTCGCCTTTGTTACCATAGCAATGTTGTTAAGTGCCCATTCTGTCAGAGCTCTTGAAGGGACGCATGACCGCGGTTCCCACTTCCGGTTATAGCTAAAAAAGCTTTCAAAACATGAGAAATACGCTTAATTATAAATGTTGAGTGTGTTATGAAAAGTGAAAGTTTTCAAAGAACGTGAAGATTATTAATTTTTGTCGGCTATCTTGATGGTCTATAAAAAAATCATGACTATTTTTCAAAAAAATGCTACATATCAGAAATTGTTATTTTTGGTCACACTTTTGATGCAAAATATAAGCATTCAAAAAATATGTAAAATAAATGAACTGTATAATTTACTCTGTATTATATTATCCGTTTCCTTAAGCCAACCGAAGTGATTCTCAAGGGGGTGGTCAATGCAATCTAGGCCTTTTTTTCTTCGAAATTTTGTTTGATGTTCCTAATGAGCTGTACGACTTCTTGAAAAATGATACTTAAAATTGATTCTCAGCCTGCATCCATTTCCAAATTGTTCAATTTTTCATGACTGGTCATTTTTCAAATTTGAATCAAAACTCGGGCTCAAATTTCAAACTTCCTAGGTGGCGCTAGATCGCGAATATCATTATTTTTTCTAATTAATTCGCAGCCTTTATTTTAATTTGCATTTGTTTCAAATTTTCGCTCAATTATAATAAGCGGCATATAAATAGAAGCTCCGAATTTTGGATTTCGCCCTCTTTTATCTAAAAAGCTCAATAAAAGTCACATTAAAAATTAAATAAAATGTCATTTGCGGTCTCCGACACAATACTTATACAGTACAAAAATTAGATTTAAAAACTTGAGTGATCGTTTCAACTGATATTTGAAGTTTTTGATTCAAAATATTAATTATAAATTAACATTTTTAGCGTTCAGTTATTGCTTATATTGAATTTTCCTTCAAAAGTCTGGTTTATAATTAAATGATTTCCAATAGTAAAAAATGTACGTCCCTTTTGTTTGTGCTTTTGAAGTGACGCATGACCGCGGTTCTTCCGCTTATAGTTCAACCAAATAGAGAATAACACTTTAACACAACTTGCGACAGTTTAATTCGATTTATTTCATTTATGACATTAAAAAGTGTTAAGATTTTTTGACTTATCGGAAGAACTTAGTAATAAAGTACCGGTTAATTTTCATCTTTTTGCAGGTGCCCTACATTCCACCACTATTAGTCAGCACTCTAGCTAGGGAAACAAAAAAATGTGGTTTGTTATCAACTGAGATAGTTTGGCGTTTTATTTTCGGTGCAAATGTTTTATGCCACAATTTTTCAGTATTTTTTGACTAAAATTCGACATGAGCATATTTATACTAGCCCGGTGGATAACTTATAAATTATAGGTTTAATTGCGGAAATTTTTTAGGAAGTTTTACAAAAATTGCAATTGGAAATTCTCGGCCAATATTTACAATTTTGCATATAAAAATAAAGCCACTGTACTTTGAATATTTAAATTTTTGGAAATTAAATATTTGTGTTGATGAGAATTAAAAGTTTTTTCTGAAAGATATTGGTTTGATAAAAAAAAATTAATAAATCACTGACAAATTACCACTTTTGCTTGACAACTGGTAATTCTGGTTCGAAAGAAAAAATTTAAAAATTAATATTTTTTAACGCTTGTGAGCACAGAGCCACAATTGTAGCTCAAGCATACTTCAAATCATTCAAAAAAGGTAAAAAACAGGATCGTAGAAACTTTTCTTTCAAACACATGTTGTAGAATTTTATTTGGTTTGCAAAAAATAATCGAAATTTTATTCGAATATTTGGTTTCCAGTTACGGTGTTGATTTATTAGGAGTTTTCGCCTATGCTTCACTTCGCTAAACGATATTCATTCGGGAACAAAGACATAAAATGAAAATGTGAGATCAGCCAGTTTAGGAAAGTTGTTTGTCATCGCATAACATTGAGATAAAAAATGTAATTGTAGCTAGGGCAGATCATTTTTTCGAAAGTGAAATTTTAAATTTTCAAAACTTCAAGTATCGCCATGACAAAATTAATTATTATATAAAGTGAATTTAAGTCAATTTCAAAAATTGTCCACAATTGTACTCAATACCAATTAACTTGAAAAATATTAGAAAAAAAGGTAATACATGCAATGGTTCCGGCGTAATATGGTTAAACTTTTACGCCTGAAAACCTTCTCCACCTAATACGCCCGACGTCGGGAAACGCTCTGCATTGGTCAATTAAAACAAGATCTAGAATTTAAATTATTAAAGTATTAAGTTCTTTTGTAGGGTGAATTTTCTGTCAATTTCACTCACAAGTGCAAAGTAATGTTTTGGAACCTCTAGAAAACTACTTGTTGGATAATGGATTTCACACGTCAGTAATTCAAATTTAGTTTTCAGAATATATTATTAATTTTTCAACAAAATATATTAAATCAACGATTCTACTTAAAAATAATTCCAACACTCTATTTCACAAAAATATTGTACCATTTCAAAAAAACTATTACTTAATCGCTGTACATAGAAAATAAAAGTGTTATGAAAATTACGCCACAAAAACTTAAGGGAGTCGTGCAATTTTGACAGATGGCTCTGAGAAAACTTTCACTGGTTTCATATTTATTTATCTCAATATACCCACAAAGTAATATTCGATAACCAGGTAACTTATAACTACAGGATTTTGAATTATTCTTTTTTAGACAAATGAGTCCGATTTAATCCTTTTCGAATTCGACAAATTTTGAAAAAAGTTCCGAATTTATAAAAAAATGCCTTTATTTTTGTCAATTCTTTATTTTCCAATAATTGTTTCAAAAATCAACGAATAAAAAACTCTTTAAATGCCATTTGACTTTTCGCTAGTTGACTGCACATATTTTCAATATGCTATTGAAAAATCAAATTTGACATTTTTTGTGGATTTCGGTCGAAACCTATTTGGGAAATATTTTTGAAATATTTTCCTCATTTCTTCAAAATTTTTTCAAACTATATTTTTCGGAACCCTAACCCAGCTGAAATTATTTGAATGGCGTACTTTCACTATTATTTAAATATGTTCTTCGTTTTGTTTTGTTCGCTCTTGTTAATAATCTGAAACATACCTTTTTTTTTAATAACGAACCTACGGATCGGCAGAAATAACTCCAAAGCCCTTATATCGACATTAAAACAATTTTATTACAACCCAAATTTTGCCGAATTGATAAGTCCAACCCCATCCGCCGCGTCAAATTTTGATAATTTAAAACTCCGTGAAGAAAAATATTTCTTTGCGACTGTGGTAAAATTTCTGGTTTTTTTCTGGTCTTTTTTCACAAATTTTAATTTTCGATCTGTGACTAAAAATCGTAGAAATAAAAATTTTAATTAAATCCTGAACGGTGTACGAAGAGTGTAATTTTAGGGTTTCAAGTATCCAATAGAAAAAAAATAACTAAATTTTACTGTATTTAGTACACCATGGAACAAAACGCGCGTTTTTAAATGTTATTTCAAAACGATTTTAAAAAATTGAAAATAACAACGAAGAAATTCAGAATTATAACAAAGTAACTGAAAGTGGCAAATTGTGTGCAATAAAAGTTTTTAATTGGAAAAAGTTTGAAGTCAAATAAGTTCCCCATTATTTTCCTAGAACAAAAATTCAAAATTCTAGAATAAAAAATGTCGATGCAAAAAATTACCTTTTCAACTTCCTCATGCCAGAAAAAAGTAAAATTCCAACCTGCCTTAACTTCTGTAGAACAAATTTCAAGTAAAGACCACAAATTGTGACTCTGGTGCCTTGGCGGAACTTTTTTTAATATGCTCACAAGGGTTAAGGAAGAATTTTTTCCGAAAGAAAAGCGAGTAAGGGGTTATTTTTATATCCCCCTTTCACACTATCCGGAATATCCCGGCACTGTATAGTAAACATAGTGTGCTTTTAAGTAGTAGGGCCGGAATATTCCAGATAGTGTGAAAGAGGGATATTTGAACAGTGAGTGTTTTTTTTCGCTTGTTTTTAAGAAATTGAAATTTCAATCGAATTTTCAAATTTAAGAAACTAATTATATATTTAACTTTATAATTTACCCTTATTGGTCAAAGTCGTTATATCCGATGCTTTCATTGGTCAACCGCAAAAGTAGCTGCACAGTCTAGACCCTAGAGATCCCAATTTTTGACATGGAAAATAAAGTTCAATTCTCACGCGAATATATTAATAATGGGTTAAGAATAAATTAAATCGAAAAAACATATAGACAGACAGTATAGTTATTATGTCTGAATTACCCGTTGACAGTTTACCATTTCTTCAAAAGTTCACTGTTCAGGTTTTTAAGGAAAATTTAATTAATAAGTAAACCAGTTCATTTTTGGAGAAAAAATATAAATTGTCGATTTTTGAAATTTAATTTATTTGGAACCAACTTTCAATATGACATATACGGTATTATAATCTTCAGAATTAAAATTATATCCGGTTGATCATTTTCATAGTTAAATGACTAATATATTTTTTTTGTTATATACTTGGCATATCCGTGCAATCATGTACCGGATCCTGTATTTCATCATCAAAAAAGTTGAGCATATCCGGTTGTTTCAACCAAGGAACATTATATATTAAATTATCCTTAATTTTAATGAGAGTAGGCTGACTGCAATAAAAAAAATTCATTCAGATTTTCTAGAAAATACCCATCAAAGTTTTAAAATTTTAAAGAGAATAAATTCTGGATTTAATTTTTTATTCTTATTTTGACCACATTTTTTTTCTTTAGCTGCGCCAAATTTGACCAATGCTAATCGCGTTTTGTTAGGATTACAAAAAAATTTTGTCAATTGTGCCGTGCAAAATATAAGAAAAATTGTTTGATTTTTGTTAGAAATTGAACACAATAAACAGAATTTTTCTAAAAACAAAATTTCGATTTCATTGAACCATCTTGTAGAGAATTTTTCCTGGTTTTTTCTCAAGGTTTTTAAAAAAATACATTCCTAAAAATTAAAAATGACCAGATATAATTGCCTTCAAAATGGGTTAATAAAATCGATACCAATTAAATTCCGATAAAGTTTGATCTCACCACCTGACTCCTAAGTGAAAAATAAAATTGCAGAACCGGAATTATACACACATGATATTATACAGTGGGTGAGACCAATGGGCAACAGTGACCAATGGGCAACAGTGAGACCAATGGGCAACACCCTTCGTGTGAGACCAATGGGCAACAGTGAAACCAATGGGCAACACTTTTTCGAAAAGCTCGTGTGTTGCCCATTAGTCTCACCCACTGTATGTGACATATCCCTTTATCACACTTTTGTCACTTTCTGGTCCCGGATGAGCAAACGTATAGTGTTTTTAAGTACTAGGGACCAGAAAGTAACAAAAGTGTAAATTACACTTTATTATAAAGGGATATAAATTATATGAAATAATCGATATTTTCGCCGCCTAAGAGTTAATTCAGATAAAGTGTGATTTGACCATCAAACTTCTCAGCGATAATTTCTAACAAGCAAAAAAAAATCTCGGAACCGGATATGATTTTGGAAATTTATTTACTCTTGGGATTTTTCTTCCTGATGTAATGCCAGTGTATGGAGGGGTCCCTTGGTGTGAGCTAGAGAGTCAACCCAAGATCCGTTTTTGATGTGCTCGCGCGAGTGGCAGCTCCGGTCGACGTATTGAACCCATTCACCCAAATTGAACAAAAAATATATTTTTGCGCCACCAGTTGAAAATAACGTGAAAAATAATGAAAAAATAACACTCAATCGGAAATAGAAAAAAAGAGGAAAAAACGAATATTGAGAGAAAAATCGAACAGTCGCTGCATTTTCTGATTCCGGTAGGCTGATATATAGATTTTTGGCAGGATGAAAATAAAAGAGAAATGGAATGTCTTCCCTAGGGGTTTGATGTCGTTTATTTTAGATGGAGTTTGCATACATTTTTTGCTATACACAGCACACACTCTTTTGACACGGAAGTCAATAATCTTAATTTTAATTATTTTTTTTTCAGTATAACAGACCCTGCTTTGTGCGATCCCCCCTTAGCTGGAAAGAAACAAAAGATTATTTTAAAAAGCAAGAAAGTTTGATTAATTATCAGAGACAATCGAGATTTTTGCTGCGAAACACCTGATTTATCATGAATACTCAGCTATGCACGTATCAACACAGCCCAGTCAATATTGTTCAAAAAGTCGATCAAAAAGGTAAAAAAATATATTTAATTACAAATAAGTGGGTTATCAACTTGAATTTATGAATGTAGATACCATAAATATTTATACTGAATTTGTTTTTTACAAATTAATGAAAGTGCGACTTGTTTCGTTATTGATTTTCCGCTCTCCCCTCATCACTCAACTTCTAGAACAGCTTGATGTCACCAAAGGAGCAAAAGCTGTGACCAGTGTTCTAAAACGGGATGAGTTTTCAATCCCAGTCCCGAGTCATATATTTTTTTCAATCCCGATCCCACCCAGGTATCCCGACTCCGTTTCAGAACAATGGCTGTTCTCTGGATTATCCAGACATATTTTGACTTTATTTGTTTGGCCTTCTTTTACGGTTTACGTTTATTCAAATTAAATTGAAGAACTGAAGACGTCAATTGTATAAATTTCGAAAATATTTAAAAAAAAAATAGATACTAATTTTTTATAGGTCGATAATAAGGTGTCGTTAATAATGTGTATTGTCATCAGTAATTTTAAGCTACCGAATGACCGACCAAAATAGCGTTTGCGATGTCATAATATTTAAAAAGATTTGGTTTCTTTACACTAAAACAGGTAATTTTTCTCCTAATAAGAAAAAGTTTTGAACAAATTGTGATTTTCGAAAATAAACACAAATTGTGATTAATTTTCGTAAATGAATGTCAAATTTAGATCCGGAAACCATTTTTCGCCTTTTGCATATTAATTTTACATTAAAATTGACTAATTTTGACTATCTTTTTTTTGTGAGAAATTGGATATTCACTAATAAAAATTATTTTCAACTCATCGGTGTTACATTCCATAATTTATAAATTATCATGAATATCTCGGGAAAACTTTTTTGTCCTTATAAATTTATTTTGGAGATATCGCTCCAAAACTAAATCTGAATTGTAAATTGAATAACAAAATGACGTGCAGCTCCGTCAGTAAAGACTTTACTAACGGAGATGTACGTCATTTTGTTATTCAATTTAGAATCTTGAATTCAGATTAAGTTTTCAAGGAATATATTCGAAAGCTACAAAAAAATTCATTAGGACGAAGAACTTGTCCGGGAATATTTAGAATGGTTTATCAGTAACACAATATGACGCTTATTATTTTTCTTTGTGAATATTTAATTCCTCAATACTGTATGTCTTCTATAAAATAGTAATCAGTGGTTTGTTGCCTTGTGGGCGCCACTCATTGGCCCCTTTGATTTTTCCGTAGTTAAGGGCATCCCGGTCCGTATTTGACATTTTCTCCGATAAAAATTATTTAGCGAAACCAACGGCTTAAGGATAATTATTCGATTAGCCGTTTGTATGAGACTAGCCTTATCTTGCGTAAAACATTGTCACTTTTTGCATAAATACACTCTTCATACAACATTATCGAAACAGGGGCTAGCCAAAACCGGAAATTCTATCTCCTCTGAGGTTCTATTTTGGAAATTAAGACCTCATTTTAACATAACCGTATAATAGTAATACAATACTTCTGTGGAAGTCGGTTTTTGCGATAATGCTTATTTTTTAGAATATCGATAGACCATGGTGTTTTTTGAGATTCTCATCGGAATTCTATCTCCTTGAGGTTAGATGTTCAAAAATTCATCAAATTTTCGCAAAAAAAAATCAGAACAAATTAAAACTTCTGTGGAGCCGTTTTTTTAATTTCGACGCCAAACTCAAAATATGAATTTTTCAAGGTCACTTGAAAAAATTTCCGGAAAAAAATTGCTTCGATTTTTTCGAAAGTAGGCTCAAAAGAAAGCTGGGGAAACACTGCTAACGGGGAAGAGAAAGTTGGCTTACGTCAAGCCGAAATTTTGAAGTTTTGGGGGTCAAATTGAAACAAACGTTATTTTTCCACTAAATTTTGAAAAAAAATCCCAGAAAAAATTGAAAAATTTCGAATTTTTTTGTGTTCTAATTTGGGTTGTTTTGTGCTTTCAAAACATAAACGATTGATTTGGTGCATTTTTATGGCATAATAACTGCAGAAAATGTAGGGACCGGGATACCCTTAATACAATACCCCGCCTACACACGAGATTAGACTGGGCAACTAATGCTCGGCACTTCATGTACTATGGACTAAGATTTATTGCTAGACCAAAAATATTGGTAGGGCACCTTATTTTTGATATCTAAGTAAATTTATAATTGTTTTCGAAATTTCAAAGTTGCATTAGTATGGTGCTCCTTATCAGCGTAATATATCATTGTTATCTGAAGTTCAATTCTGTCCTGAAAAATAAGTTATTATTCCTCACGATTTTCTTTCATGTTCAAAATAGTTTAAATTATTAATAGCCCTAGCAAGTGTTATAGATATCCAAATCCGATGCGGAAGTGATGCGGAAGAGATAAGATCGATTCATTTAATATTCTTAGCACTTAACTCCCTTTTTTGCGGGACATGTGGCCCGATTGACGAAATTTTTTCCTCATCACGAGTTTTATTGTCATCGCATACGGCACAAAATGCTATTTTTGTTTAATTGAGTTTGACGATCATGACATCAGTGGAAGTACCGGGCTAATTCAAATAAGCTTATTTTGACTTTTGAAATAAGCTCTCGGGCGCCAATTTTCAAAATCTAGATTTGGAACAGATGATCCGAGACGGGCGAAAAAGTTTAATATGTTTCTACATATAATGAAAACTTTATAATTTTTCACATACAAAGCCTTTGGAAAACTGCGAAGTATCATAAATATAAAAAAATTGAAAATCGCTACATGTGGTGAACAATATTCTAAAAATCAAGTTTAAATTGTACCCAAATCCTTCGAACATATCTCTATTTTAAAACGGACACTTTTTCTCGTCGTCGATCATTTTTGATATATTTAGCTATAAATGACTTTTCCAAATATTTTGACCACCCCGATATGACGTATTAATTATAAATAATAATTAATACCTCATTTCGGGGTAGCCAAAATATTTGGAGAAGTATCTTATTGAAAAAATAATCTCAGGGATGATACCTGTTCGGAAAATTAATATTATCTGTAGAAAAAGTTTGAAGCCAATCAACGACATCAATCATAATTTATAAAATATTATATAAATCTCCATCCCGAATGCGATCGGAAAGCCTGATTCTAATATGGCAAAATTCGTCGGGTGAATTGCTGAAATTTATACGATAAAGCAATAGAAAATCATCTTAGCCATGTATCTTCACGTATTCAGCATCATTTAAATCGAGCCTGCCGACCACACTAAGGGTGGAGATCCCCATGTTTTTCGTTAATGGAAGATTTCAAAACCCTATGTACAAAGTTTTTACTACAAACTGACCGAAAACAGACAAAAATACTCATTATGATATTTTAAACAAGACGTTGATTATCGGTGTATTGACAAATAATTTTAACTAGGGTTGTGGGGATGAATAATAGGATTCAGGAGACGCTTCCAGGAAAGAGGGGCCGAGAGACTTTCCGGCTCGTAGGAGATATTAAAATCGCGTCCGCAGCGGGACATTTCTTTTCATCTTTATACAATGGTTTTTCGCTATTACCTTTTATAACAAAATATCTCCAGCCTCTCTTTTAACTTTAAAGGCCCCTTTCCGTCAATTTCCGACAGAAAAGAAAAATTAGCTTTTAAGAAGGATTAAAGTCATTCAGCTATGATTTGTCAATTACTCATCTCATTTTATCGTCTTTGGGACATATTAATTGACCTGGTTTCTAACCCGGAAGACAAAAAAATATTTTTGGAGTAAACTTGAATTTGTGCATCCTTCCTTTTTGATAATAATAGAAAATCTAGCATTTTAATGAGGACAATTAATTTTTATAAGGCCAAAAAATAGAAAACTGCTTCGAATTGACGTTCTCCTTTGTTCGTTTTCGTTATTAATAAAAATCACATATACTTATTAATGTTTCGATTTATCATCATTTTCAAAGATGTGTATTTATTAATGATTTACAAATTATAGAAAAAAATCTCGAAATTGACTTTTTAAGTTTTTTAAGTCAGATCTAATATAATCCAAGTACTGTTTAGGCTGTCGAAAGAAAGTTCTATTTTAGAAAAAACGAACACTAATAGAAAGCGCTATTGGAACGTTTAGCTAAAAAATTAAAATTTCATGATAAAAGCACCAAGGATTTCAGAATGTGAAAAAGTCGCCACAAAATGCGAGGGTAAAATTTTCTATTGTTATACAGTGTAAACATGAATATCCACTTGTGTATACTATACACAAGTGGATATTCATGTTTAAATCATCTGACGCATTTTTGATGGTGACCTTTTTTGCATCATATCGAAGATTAGCCTTTGGTTAGCTTTCTCACAACGCGTCATAAGTGTGATGTCAGAAAAGATAGTGACCAATCAAGTCACACGATTCTTAAAATAAGTTGACAATCGTGTGATTTGATTGGTCAAACACTACCTTTTCTGACATAACAGTTATGACCCGGATTTTAGAAAGCCTACCAAAGAATAATCTTCGATATAATGTATAAGGACAGCTCTTAGAAAATTCTCAAAAATGATATCTTAACTAAAAAAAAGCTTCTGAAATTAATCGTTTTTACTTGTTGTTAACACTTAACGTGTATAAATAACATATACGAAAGTAAAAGATCATAAGGTCAAATTCAAAAAGCAGCCCAACGTCTACTACATGAGGGAAAATCTCAAACTGTCTTCGACATTAATGATCGAAAAAATTCAAAACATTTTTGTGGTTTTACAGCTATTAAATTTTGTTTTACTAACTAGTTAACAATAAACTGCATAATTTCCGAATATTTACTATTTGCTTTCCAACTTCCTTTTCATCTTCGCTGTGCTTTTGTTGTAAAATTAAATTATTTTTAATTTCCGTCGGAACAGGTTGTTTGCACCGTAAAGAACAAGCGCTTGGTTTTTTCTTTGATCTAATTTTTTCTTTAACTCAAACTTCCTGTGCTATTGCCGATTGTGAAAAAGGGAAGTTACGGAAATTAGATTTTTGTTAAAAAGCACCAGAAAAATTTCAAAAAATAAATTTAGAACAACATCTTCAAAAATTAAACAATATCAATGAATCTTTTTTATTGGTTTACGAAGTAATTTGGTTAGAAAAAATATTCAAAACTTTCTATTTTTAATGATTCTACACTAATGTACTGCTTCCAAAAAATATTATTCAAACAAAATCAAATTGGAACTAAATTTTTTGAGTTGCTAGATTATCATTAACTTATGATACTTGTCGGATAATTTATAAAACCACCACTTTTTGATCAGAACTTTGCAATGCAATTAAAACTCATGTTTTCTGCTTGGGTATCGTGGTTTATATTTGCTACATTTCATGTTTAGCTCAAAAGATGAAAAGTTTGAGAATAAAAAAAAACATACAATTATTGTAGCAAATATATAGACCAGTTGGTCTCGTGACGGATAAATGGATAGATTTACGATCTAAAATTAGATAAAGATTTTTTTGGGAAATAATTTTACGGCAATAATTAAAAAAAACAATTTCAAAAATAAATTTTATAAGTTTTCAAAATATAAATAACTCCGTCTGATTGGTTCAAAAAATTTGCTCAAATTTTTTTAGTGTTATGGAGAAAATTTCTTAATTTTCGGTTCTTTTATTAAGCTTCCAGGTATTCTACTGTCACAAAAAACGATTTTTGAAATATAATTAGATTGAATAAGTTCTAATTTCCGTCGGAGCAGGTTGTTTGCACCGTAAAGAACAAACGCTCGGACATCTTTTTTTGATCTTATTTTTTCTTTAAATCAAACTTCCTGTCCCATTGCCGATTGTGAAAAACGGGGAAGTTACGGAAACCCCTTTTAAAGCATCAAATTAGATTTTTGTTGAAAATACACCAGAAATATTGGACAGAATAATACACACCGGATTTTGAGCAAATTGATTTTTCGGCAATTGAACAGGAAGGTGATAACAATCTTACTTCCGTCCTTCGCGCTTATCACCAAAGTAGGGATATTTTTTGCTTATCTACAGGGACCGTTAGATATCCGGAAACTTGAGTGAAACTACGCCAAAAAAAAATAATTTTTACTTTGAATATCAGCCAAATATATATTTTAAAAAATAAAAAACATCAGGAAAAATCTTCAAAGTTTGGAACGCTGTTATCTCAGTAATTTTTTCCTGCAGTAATTAAGCTTTTTACAGGGCAATTAGTTAACAGAAATAATTTCATAATTATACTTTCAAATAAATTATTGGATAACAATAATTTTAAACAATATTTTTAGGAATTTATGCAATCAAAATTGCATATAGATTAAAAACTCGAATTTGTTGTTTGAGATCGTTAACTGGTCTATATTTGCAATTTTTTTCGGCTCGAAAGATGCTTGGTTCGAAATTAAATTGAAAATAATAACGAATATAATCCAATAATAAGTTGAAGCTGTTTGGCACTCAAAATTTCGAGGTATAAATCCTATTTCTTCAAACTAATGTCATTCGAAATTTTATCGGTCGGTCACTGTATGTGCCTTCAAATCAACTTTATTTTCAGCTTGAGTAATCTCTTTTTCTTTTAAACTGAAAAATGGACAAATTAAGAGCTTCCTTAAAAATTCAAAGATAAACATCAAATAATGGTCGGTCGGACTCGATAAAAATTGTATGACTTCCTGTCTGATCTAGACCGGTTTTTTCAAATGTGTTTTTCTATAGCTCTGTAGGAAAGCATCCGGATGGCCAATTTTCCAAAGAATATATAAATTTTCTTCCTCATGACAATCATAGCGGAAATGCCGAGATCAGGCTGTTATTGTCGCTCAAAATAAGGTTAAAGCTAACGTTAAACTTCGAAACAGTTCCGGCAGGACCCGCCGGATAGCTGTAATACTTTTGGAATAAAAAAGTCAAAATTCACAACAAATGTCTTGGAAATTGTTGAAGATTTATTTAGAATCATCTCGAATAGTTTTTTCGTTACATTATTGATATTCCAGTTTATATTTAAGTTTTAGTTAAAGTTTATGAAATATTCATAATATTTACAGGGGGGGCGATATCGCCGGCCCAATATAGCAAAAAAAACTACACAATTTCATGATATTTAGCTAAATTCCTGCCAGTGGCCGAAATTGCGTGGGCGTCTGAGGTTCTTTTAACAAATTTCTTTAAGATAATTCTTTTAAAATTTTTATTTGATTACGTTTGGTGGAGTACTTAATTTTACACATTTTGGTGTTTTACTCTCTGTTATTCTTTTGTGAAACTCCCTATAAAATAGAAAATTTTCGAAATTATGTCGTCATTCCAAAAGCTCACACGTTTTTCTTTGCGGAATTTAAAAAATTATTCATGTCCCCATATCGCCGAAAATGCCCAATATCGCCGAATTTTTTGGGAAGAAATTTCGGCGATATTTAGCCCCCTGTATAAGTCCGTCAATATATATAAGCCTGAAATGTGTAATAAAAAAGCTCCGATATGTCTCCGAAAGTCATTTTTAGTTTGGTTTCGGACGAATTGATATAATTTATTTTCGTTTCTGATAAAAACCTGAACTATCATTCGACAAAAGCATCAAAGACACTTTGAATTTTCCCAGTTTTCATAAATTTCGCAAGTCAAAGCGGAAATGCCGGTTTCAGGCTGTTATTGTTAGTGTGGTTAAAAATAAGCTTCCGCGAAATGAGGCTGAAAGGAAATCGATGATGAAAATAATGCATTTCTTCTAATTTAAAAAAATCGATTTCTTCAGTCATAATGTGCAGATCCGCCTGTTGCCGGATATTTTTGACGAAGAAAATCCTTTTTATCTGAGGCGAAGCGATACATATGGCTTTTACAGGGGATCCAAAATGAGCAATATTTTCGTCGATAATTATTGACCCGATTTTGAAAATTAACTTTTATCAGACAATGACTTCTTTCAAAAATTGAAATAATATCGATTATGGCCTATTTATTCAAACCCAGCTATTGGGGTTTTTAAATTGTGTTATAGACAATTTAGGATTTGTAAGACATGATAATTGAACTTTATGTCCCAATTATGTCGAGCTTCCGTAACTGCAAAACTATTAGACGCATTTGTGTTTAAGGCTTATAAGAAGATTATTTTCACACCACAATATTATCCCTTTTCGGTTCATAAAAATGAACTATTTTTTTTGTTAGTTTCTAATTTCCAATTAATATGAGGGAAAATTTGTTTGATAAAAAAAATCTGCGGCTGACGAAAATCAAGATTAATTTTCGAAAAGTTTTATAAATCAGCTTTTATATTTATAGAACGCCTCAAATTATTATGGTTTTTTGGAATCAAAAAAGAAAAAAAAAGTTTATTGTAGGTCAAATTTTAGATTTGCAAGGACAGGCATGGACTACTTATGGATTTAAGTTTATATAAAACTAAGTTATTGGCCAGTTTATCTAGTTTTTTTCAAATCTATTAATTTTGATGAAAATGTTCTTTTTAATATTTTTTAGAAATCGATAAAACGGAAAGCCATTTTCCTATTACAATTCCATCGATTCAAAAGAGAACAAAAAGTGCTAAAAAACACAGAATACATTTTTTGTTCCTTTTTAATGAATTATAAGAAACCTTTTCAAATCTATCAATCGATCGGAACAAAAATCGTTTCCCATCAGCGTCATTTCACATTATTATTTGTTTGCTATATCAATCAAAGCGATAATTTTCAATTTCCGGTCGATCATTTCCGTGTTGAAGACAACCTTGAGATGTTTATCTTAGTTAGATAATCTAACCTAATATATATTAATCACAAAATTACTGTACTCTTCCTAGTTGAGTGTTACAAGAAAAAATTCCCCAGCCTAAGAATTTTGTACATATCGAAAATCCTGCCTAGTCGTCCATTTTTGCAGTGACGTCACGAGAATTGAAAGTGACCAATGAAATGGCTGGATTCTCGAGGAGTGACCGATGAAATAGCTTGATTTTTCTATTTGTGACGTCACTCTGAAAATCGACGACTAGGCAGGATTTTCGATATACAAATCGTGTCATTTCACGATGAATTAAACTATTGTTTTTGGAATAATTAGTGTTTTATTCGAAAGAACAGCGAAAAATAACAGTTTTATAAAAAAGATTATTCGTCTTCTTAATTTTCAGCCCTTTTTCTCATATTTTGCATCGATTTTGAAAAAAAAGAGATGGTTTCCGAACACATGAAGGACGTTGTTTTCCAGTAGCTCCTAAAAATCCACCGAAGGGTTTTCTTATACAAGTGGGAAAATCATCTTAGATTTTTTTATTATTTTATGACCATTATTTGAGTGGTTCAAAAATGCGGACTCTGACTGGTCGAAAAAATAAATAAGAAAGTTCGAAAATAATATAACTAGCAGTATTTTTTTATTTATGTTATCGCCCAGTCAGAGTCCGAAATTTTGAACTAATCCAAAAATGGTCCTGAAATTTCACAAAAATTCTAAGATGTTTTTGCGCACTTGTACAGTATAAAAAGACCCTATGGTGGGTTTTTAGGTCTATGAGTCTGTCCATTCATTTTTGAATTACAGGCTTTGAATTTGCATATCTTATTCAATATGATTCCAGTTTGCAATGTGATAATTGGGAGGTAACCAAACTGAATAATTGGATTCTAGAAATCTACTTCAGATCATTTTTTCGAAAAAAAAGAGTGTTTTTAAAAATAATTGCCAATTATTAATTGGGCCTATTTTGCATTTTTAAGGCATTTATAGTGGGAAACCTTTACGATATTTCAGACTATTTAAATTGTGTCTTTCAAGTCGTACATAATACATCTTCGGCGGGAGTGTCCATTTCGTAATATTAGATAATCCGTATCAGTAATTTCCGTGGCGTTCAAATTTAACCAAAAATTATTCCTAAAGATTTTGCCTGAAATTCGTCGGTTTTGTACTAACCAACTCTAGTGAATGTGTCACGAGTTTATTTTCAAACGATTTTGAACGCTGAAATGGGTCAAAAATCCACTTCCTATTTCCAAATACTTTACAGCGCTATTTTTTGTAATTTATTGCAAATTATACTTGTCAAACTTGAGATTTTAATAATTTTTATTAACTTGATTATTTTTTACCTGTTCTGCTTTTTTGTCTACGGATGTCATTATATCATTGTCATATTAATTTTGGTTCACTCAAGTACTTGAGCTTTTACGGAAAACGTCAAAATGTTTGTGAAACGCGTTTTTCAACATAGTAATTTCAGGCATTTTTGGGCTTAACTTTGATTTTCCAATGGTTCTTGTTTAACTTTTTACCGCCAACATTTCACATGTGTATTTTTTGTTGAAGACAATGCGTTATATTCATTTTTTTTACGATATAATTTTGCTTTATTAAAAATACTTTTGGGCAACAGATAGAGTTGTTGAAGCAATTTCAAATATTGAAGAATCCACTTCGGTTTAGTTCGCTGAATCATAATATGGTATAATTTGGTCATAATTTGAGGGATAAAAACGAGATAGGGATGGGAATGAAAAATTGGTGGAGATTCATCCTTTTTGGAAGCCTGGTTACACTGTATCAGAATGAAAATGTCTCAATTGAGTCGTTTAAATTCAAATATTTTTTCGTGAAATTTCAAATTACAAAAAAAATTAAACTTTGAGATTTTTAGAAATTATTTTAAGTGTATGTATTCTGAATCCACTGTTTTTTTTGACTAATCAAAATGATTTTTCTCAATGTTGATTATTCCCCACGGTTTCAAATTTGGTTGCAAGCAATTTTTTCTATAATTTATTGCAGCTTTATTTTGTCAAAATTTAATCATTTTTATCAATTCGATTACTTTTTTTGTTACGGTATTTTGTCTACTAATGTCGTATTAATTATCGGTTCACTGAAGTACGTATGTGGTTTTTGTCGTGGTTTTTCCAAAATGTCGAAAAATTTTTCCTCGGCGGAAATGGCGTCCAGGTGTGTGGTTAAGATTTTTGAACATCCGTTCCCATTGCAAGAAAAAAGCCCTTTTTACACAATAAACTCCCGGGGCTCTCTCCTGATTTCAAATTGGAAACTTCCTTCCGGCGGATATTTAATTCTAATTTTTCTGAACAGAAAAAAATATATTTCGTTTGTTCGCACAATCGAGGGAAAAACTGTTTGCTTAGCTATCTCATTAAACAAAAATATATTTCTTCCGGAAAATTGTCAGAATTTCAATCGCCAAAAATCGGGAGTTGCTAAGCTGTTGGCTTGAACAACATCTTTATGAGTTCATTTTGATGATGAAGAATAAACTGGGCAAATTTGCTGTTTAAACACTTTAACACTCGGTTTTGCGTTTGAACATTGGAAAATAAATAAAGCTTAAATTATTTTGAATTGTGAATTCAACCCCACTAATCGCTCAACAGGAAGCTTTGAGAGGTGTTTTTGAACTTCTTCTTATATTTATAAAACTTCAAAAAAGCAAAATTACAGAAAAAATTTAAAAATGTAATTTTTTTAATTTTAACATGTGAGAAATCCGGATTCAAAAACAAATTAAAAACTTCGTTATCAAACGTAAGTTTTTGGGTAAAATATGTTCACATTTTGAAAACTTTGTGCTCATTCACAAATTAAAGTTTTGGTTTTTCAAATTTGTTATGGTAAAATTTGAAAGAACTGCTGTTTAAAAAAATACGCTGAATGGATAGATTAATCAAAATTTTTTTCTTCTTGATTTTGAGTGAAAACCCCTTTAATTAAATAAATTAATGAAAATTGAAATTTATAATCTTGATTTTATTAAAAAATCAATTATGTTAATTTGTCAGGTGAGCTTAATTTTTCCAAATATCATTTTTGATTTAATTTGGACCAAATTTATTTTAGGTTCATCTTCGTAAAATTACTTAGAAATTCGATAAGTTGGCGCCAGAGAGCACGGTTTTGTGTCTTATCTATTTATTCTAAATATTACTTGGAGAACGTTTTTAAAAGATATTATGACAATATGACCCCTCGAATTTTCGACTATACTGAATCCTTTTTTTCACATTGAGACTTGATAACTCGAAATCGTTCCAAGAGGAAATTTGAAAATATAATAATAACGTTTTTTTAGGTTTTGATGTTAACATAACCCTTTGGCAATTTCTCCTTGAATTGCTTCTTGATCCAAATTCAGTTGAGCTTATTTCATGGACCTCAAAAGAAGGAGAATTCAAGCTTCATCAATCAGAAGAAGTAGCTAGAATGTGGGGAATGAGAAAGAATAAGACCAATATGAATTATGACAAATTATCTAGAGCACTCAGATATTATTATGATAAGGTAAATAATTCGAATTCAACTTCCGGAAATTGAGGCAAAACTAAATAAGTTTCAAACTATGGTGACATCCTACATCAAACCAAAAAGTTTTCAAAATTGTAACTTTTACGCTTTGAGCAGACAATAGCTTTTATGAATCCACAATAAATCTTAGTGTCACGCCTACGCACAAACTGAAAGTATTGAAAATTAAAGTAAGCCAATTAAGACCCTCTGTGAATAGATACTCTACCCAAAAATAGAATATTGATTGGCCCCTGACGCCTCCACGCGTCTCGGGGACCAACCATAATCTCTATACCGCCTAAGTTTCCCGAGGCGTCGAGACTTGAGGTGATTCAAAAACCATCTTTCATGCAATAGGCTTCAAATCTGGCCTCGAATAACCTCAAGTCTCGACAAATCACTTTTTGTCTAGACGCTACTTGAAATGCTAAGTGCTTCTCAGTAGTTAACATGGGTCCGCACTGTTTGAATTTCGGGTTTTGTAAACGACTCATCTGATTGAGTTCTTAAATCTGCTATCTAAGACGGCTCAAAATGAACACATATTCAGCAAGAAATCGTAAAAAGGGTGTGAATCAGATCATTTTTCCTATTCGTTTATCAAAAACTTACAGTAAATTTCAAATATTTTACGAGAAACCAATACAGAAATGGTTCCAGACAGACCATTATATTTTGTTAGAGTTTTTCTTAATAGATGTGGTCATTTTGAGCTACCGAAGAACTCAATCGGATAAGTTTACAATCCGAAATGTAAACAGTCCCTATTAACGACTGAGAGAAACATCGGTTGAGAAAATGATATACCGTTTATCATATATCCTAAATAAAACCGTTTGTAATCGTTTGATTGAAGCGTGGCCGGTGGCGCTAGAGATGGGCACGCCACAATGGAAAGACTCGAGGCTATCTTTGGTTCATCGCCAACGAGATGCTCGAAGCGAAACCACTCGAGGAGAAACCGCTCGCGAGTCGGTTAGCTCTGACACGGGCCTACATCTTTATCCCATGATTACAAACGGCTTTATTTATGACAGAAGAAGACAACTACACAGGAACCGATGGTTTTTTGATGAATTTTTAAAAATAATTTGGTACTATTTGTTAATCGAGCAGTCTTTTTGTTTGATTTTCGAACCAGTTTGGCCGGATTTTTTTACCCGTTATTTCTCAATTTCAGTTTTATTTCTTGGAAAATAAATAAACCTTTCTTATTTCAGAACATAATCCAAAAAGTCAATGGTCAAAAATTCGTCTATAAATTTGTTCAATTTCCCGAAAATTTCAATCCTTCTCAAATCGAGCTGACCGAACAAGCCGATCTTTCCCTTCCATCGTTAACTCACAGCACTTCAACAGTTCCAAACAGTCAGTCATCAAATCTTCCCATTCTATCTGGCCCTTATCTGAAACAGCGTGAGACCGCTCGAAGTTCGCCGAAAAAACGCCCACGCAGTCGTCAAAATCCGATGAATACAAATTTGAACAATATATTGCCTCATAACGGAGACATTGGTGGAGGAGGAATGTCCATGTTTGATCTTTTAACCTTGGCCGCGCAAGCTGGGGTTGATAATTCAAACATTTTGCCCTTGAATATTTTAGATCAACAGCCCGATTTGCTAAGAGGAGGAAACCTACCTCTTCCTTGGTCGATAAACCAGCTAATTGCCCTCCAGCAACTTGCAGAAATGACCCAATCAGGTGCCAGAACCGAGCCGGGATCAGATGGCGAGGTTGCGAGTTCATGTTCAGTTTCGCCAGAGTCCAAAAATCGATTACAAAGCATTTCCCCTCAGCCTTTATTACAAGACGAACCACTGGATTTGTCGACGCCGAAACGAATGAAACTGTCCAGTATCACTACTCCACAGAATCCATAAAAAAATATATTTTTCCAAATTTTATGTAGACTTCATGAATACGCTTTCGATATATGTATTATTCAGAAAGAAAATCATCAAATTTTCTTAAAAAATCACTCATGAGCTCGATAGAGAACTGGAATAAATTTGGCCGGCAGGTGCAGCCGGGAGTGAAAAAATAACAGATTTCGAAAATTCATACATTTGTTAAAATTACGCAATATCAAATCTATTTCTGAAATATAACAACCCTTTCATTTGATTATCCATTTTTATTTTTTAATCAAAACTTAAGGGGGTATGCGACTCTGATTAAAAGATAGATTAAAGATAGATTTTGCAGTTTGGAAAATGTCACCTTGTTACGATACTGTACCTATTGGGTATGTAATGGTCAAAAATAATTTGTGATGTACTTTTCGCAGATTAAGGATAGATCTACAAATTAGCATTTTCGGTTTTTCTCATGAACTGTTAGTTTTCAGTATATTTGACCAAGAAAATTTCAAATCAGAGTCGCATACCCCCTTAAAGAAATTAAACATTTGGTTGGAGACACTTTCGACCAGAATTTTTTCGATTTTGTACGGCACTCAAATCACATAAAGCAATCGAAAAAAATTTATGAAAGTTGATAATTCATTGATAAAATTTTTGATTTTTATTTTAGCAATTAGGATTTTTCCATTATTTTGTTGTTTTGAAAAAATTAACGTCAAACACCTATTTCCTAGCTTCATAGTTCCTTGATATCACATTTTTTTTTATTTTCAGCCACTGTTCTTTATATTCTTTGACATTTCTTCCAGTTTTTTGTAATTTTTTTTATTTAAACTTTGAGACTTGAAATTAGTGACGCCTAGTTTTTAAAGACTCAAATTTCGAAAACTTCAATATCGATGATTTTTGTCTCGTTTGCTTTGTTATTATAATAATTGTTATGTACTGTTAGTTTCACGAATAGATATTTGTAAATTTGAAAAGTGGCTGCAAATTAGGTAAACTTTCTAACAAGAACATTTTATTATAAAATTTACTTGTTAAATATGAATATCCGTTGCAGATAGTTAGAACTGTAATCTGATTAGAAAATCTTTCATCAAACGTACAAAGCATATTCTTCATATTATTAATTTTCGCTTTATTGTGAAATAATTTTGTATTTATTAATTTAAAGATCCTGTAACTGAACTTTTTGTTTTATGCTGATTGCGCTTCAAAACTGCGTCTTCCATTTTGCATGTTATTGCTAATTTATCGCAAAATGTAAATAAATATACTATATAAGTTATAGCTTCTTTGTTCAATTTTTTTTTTTAAATGAAAATGCAAGTGATTTCTTTATAAAATTCATGTTTTAATACAGTATGTTTTTTTAGTCCGGATATGGATCAACAATAAATCCTAACTATTTGAATGATACAAACAACGCAAGATATTAGCACCCAATCAAAACCGTGGAAATAGAAATAGGCCGATTTCATTGGTCAGATTAGGAAAGAATCAACCAATCAAATGCTCAGATTTCGCATTTTTCAAATAGTTAGGATTTATACTCTGAGGGCCGTTGATATAGCAACTTGCTGTGAAGAAAATTTCCGCCAATAAAATATGGTAACTAGGTGTATTATATTTTGAAAGCCGAGCTCAGCTCGATAGCCTATCGCCGATACCGAGAGTTTACAAATAAAATTCGCCTAGTTGCCATTTTTATTGGCGGGAATTTCATCCACAGCCATATCCGGACTAAAAAAGAAACATACCGTATTGTGAGGGGAAATTTGAAAAAGAATCGATTTCAAACTTTGAAATGTCATCTTTAGGACCTGAAGTTCTGGAATGAAGAATTAAATGGGAGAATGAGTGATGGATGTTTGAAATATGCAAGCAATTAAAAGTTGATACTAGTTCTTAAATGACATAGTTTCGAACATAATTGACAACATTCATTTGATAAGGTATCTTTTTTTAGCTGGGGCTACCTCAGAGGTATATTTTTAAGATGGCAACAAACGGTTTGATGGGACTATCTGTTTATTTCCAGTTATAGTCTTGATCCTTAAAAAAATTTCAAAAGTAGTATTTAGTTCGATGTGTCTATTACAGTAAAAGGTCTGCATATTTATTAATTGGTATGATATCCCCTATTAACACTTTTGTTAATATCCCGGCCCTGATTAGGAAACGAAGTGTGTTTTCAAGTAGTAGGGCCGGGATATTAACAAACGTGTGAATAGGGGATATAATACCATACAAAAATTCAAATTTTTTTCAATATTTTTCAAAGTTTATTAAATTAATTTCAAAGTATTCGTGGTTGAAATTATAAATAAGAAGTGAGTACATATAAGCAAGATTGAAACTTATAAAGGGTGCGTTTTACAGATGACGCTCGAGATAAGATAAGTTCAGTGCTGGTTCTTTTTTGGCAAAGTTAAGGTGATAAAAAATACAGTCGACGCCGCGATAAGCTGGAAATATCAAAATTTNTGATAATTTTAAAAATAGCGCTGGTTTTTTTTGATGAAACAGTTTAAAATTATTCCTAAGTTTACGTTGGTTCGAAACATATTCGACATAAAGTTCGGAAGATTAAATTTTTTTTGTTTTTAAAATTCTTGAAGTTGTTTTTTGGCAGTCGATTAGATGTACGTATCAGGTATTTTATATGGTCCACAAATGGTCAACCATACTAAAGTAGTATTTTCAGAATCAACGAAAATTTTGTTCAGGTCTGTTGGAAAATCCAATGGTTATGAAGAATTCTGGAGAAAACGCTGAAAGTTAAATTATTTGCAAAATTGATTTTCGTCATGTGATGTCCTTAAAGAATACAATTTTACTACCAGTTATGCTCCTGGTTTGAAGTTCCTCACTTTAAATGAGTTGACTTCTGCGATATCGACAAAATTCCAGCAATTACATTTCCTGCAATAAATAATCTTTTCATACCGACAGCCCACTCAAATAGAGCCCATTTTATATTATTTTTTTTGGCTTCGATGCTTTTGAGCTAAAAAACGGGGATTTGAATTTTATGAAAAAATACATGATAATTTTTGAACTCACTCATTTATTAAATCATTCATTTTCAAATAAAATTCAAAATCCACAGTCTTAAAAAAAATGATTGATTCGACCCATTCAAAATGATGTAAAGAAAAGTTTATTTTTGTTGTAAAAATACATAAGTTCCCCAAATCCTGAACTATTCTCTTTGAAGATCTGTCTTTAAGCACATGGATCCTTCCAGCACTAGATAGTGAGAACCAGACAAAATTAACCATAGTTGAAAATTTCTTTCTTGAAATGACAATGAACATAAGGGTTTTTGAGTCATCTTTAGTGAGGATTCTAAAGTTTTCAAATACAGTGTTCCAATAATTATCACTCTTTTATTCAAATAATAAGTCAGAAAATTATTTCAAAAGAATACATTTTCGCGTCTTACATTTCTGATTTTATAATATAATTATTGAAACAACCGCTTTGTGAACAATTTTGAGGAAAACGGGCGTCTCAGGTGCGCTGATAACTACACGATTATTGGCGCAAAACTTAAAATTCAACAATGATATAATCATTTCGAGATTATCTAACGATAATGTGCAAAAAAAGAAGTATAAGTTATCATAATTTTGAAAATGCGCTTTAACCATTACACACGAATCGTACAATATTGTACAAAAGTGCAAACCCAAGAATTCGATGTAGAATTTAACCGCTTAATATTTTTTTATGAGATTCACTATGATAACACAAAATTGCCTGAAATTTTCAAATATCAAATTTAAAACAAGACTGCATCGCTCCGTTTTGACTGAGAGCGGACGAAAGACAAAACGAAAAATAATTTTGAGCTCTCCTCTGAAAGTTGAGCTCCGCTTCATACAAATAGCTGTAGAAGTCTAGTATGAAAATATTTTCGATCGAAAACATCAGAGACGATATAAAATTGTACGAGAATTAAGATTATATTAATTAAAATGTCATGGCATAGTTTTCTGTCAAATGAAAGCGTTCTAAAAAATGAAGAACGTTTTTTACTGAATACCTTTGTCTCACAAAACTGACGATTGACATAAAAAGAATTATTATAATGTTTTTAAACTCCACTCACTGATGCAGAATTTTTCAAGGAACAAAACTGACTTTTTCGAAATTTAATCAGACC
>SCLH01001060.1:634059-653073 GCA_004367855.1 Oikopleura vanhoeffeni | reverse complement strand
ACTAGAGTCAGTATATTTTTTTATGCTTATCATAGTTAGCTGAACCGATATAAATATGTTTCAGCTTGATAAAATCATTTTTTATCCATTTTAGGAAAGATTTGAGTTCGAGTTTTCATTCTTGAAATCGTAAAATTTTTAAAAAAATTCAAAACATTAAGACAATTTTCCGCATTTTTCGTCCAAATTTTTTTTTGTTTTATAAAAATTAATGGGTAAAAAGTTAAACAAAAAACGACTTTAATTTCTTCATAGGTGCCTACATATTTTCTGACCACTGTTTGAAAATTCATATAATTTTTATTTGTCATCGTCTTTTTTAAAAATATTATGAAAATTTCCCGCAAATCATGCCCATAATTTAATTTGTGGTTTTTCAAATTCCCTGTTAAAAATAAGGTTGAATCTCTTATCGTAGATCTCCGTATTTCAACTAATGAGTTGGTCACGGGATTACCATTTCTAAACTATGGATAAAATTTTGAACACTCGGCTGTACACTCGGTCAGTGCCATTCGGCACTAAATTTATTAAAATTTTATGCTAGCAAAATTTTTTTTATAAAATTGCGGGCGTTATGGGCGTCATTTTTGGTGATAGTCAGGATATTATTCAATATCAAAACGCAATTGAAGGTCAATTTTTATCTCAAAAAAAGGTGTTTTTCTCTACTTTTTGACATTTTTGACCCTTTTTCATGGAAAAAAACTTTGATATTAAAGAAATTTTTGAATGTGCGGAATTTTGAAGATACTTTTTTGCGCAAAACACCCGACAATGGCTAAAGTTTATTGATATCGTCTTTGAAAAAAATGAATAGTTGGGTTTAGTTGAATGGATGTACAGTGAAAAGTGGTTCTTTATATTTTTACAGGTACAGTACCTGAGGTACTTAGTGATGTTAAGAAAATAAAAATTTAAACATTTGCAAGAATGAACACTTTTATTGGAGTTGAAAAGTAAAAAAAAAATTCCACATTTTTTTTTCATATATTGCTCTTGAAAAATGTACCAATCAAGTAGGCAAAACAATCAATGGGCTTTAATAAGCACCGTTCATCAGTGTTTCAGTTTTTGCTCTATAAATGAGATTTGCAGTAGGTTCAAATGCAAGCCAATCATGAGCATTGGACCAAAATGATCAACAGCCAATTAAAAGCCTGGAAACCACATTAACTATAGCTGGCCAGCGCTCTTAAGAAAAATTGTTAAAAATTAATTGAAAAAACCGTAAGCAGGCTATCGCGTCGATGATTTTCAGTTTTCGGATCCGCCGGCGAATTTTATTTATTTCCACAAAAAATCACGAGCCAAATTTTTTTTATCAAGTCAAATTCCAAAAACTGCGAAAAATAACTAAAATGAATGCTTCAAAAAATCCAGCTGGTTTGAAGCTTTAATTCGGACGATTATTTTTTCAGATCATTCTCATGCACGGTCTCAGCCTGAAACTCTCAGGGGCGATAGTATTTATTCTTTTTCAGTTTACTTTTTGCTACCTATTAAAGGTAACCTTTTTAAGACAACCTTATAAACAAAAACACAAAAAAATGACGAAATGCGTAGGTTTTTTCATCAAGAGCCTACGCAATACCCTCATCCTTGAACTTTTTTAACACAGTTTTTGTAGATGAGGGAGCACCTCTTGTAAACAATTTTCAGAAATTTGATCATAAGACAAAAATAAATTGATTCTCATTTCGTAAAATCTATGCATTTTTTTGGTAAACATTGAGACTGCGTAGTAGTGACTACAATCATAAATGTAGGCAAGTTTTCCTTTGAAATGCCCGAGGGCACAGTTAAAATGATTCAGTTTATCTTGCAAATGCTTTGTCCCAATTACCTGCTGGTTGATTTATAAAATATAATGGACCTTCAATTTTTTTCTAGCGAATACTGCAATGAAAATTTCAAGCATTATTACAATAGACCCGACGAATGCTTCGAAAAGCAACTTGATGAATTTCCGTGTATAGATTTTTTAAATTATATGAAAATTGAAGCCAATCCATCGAAAGAACAATTTCGGTCGTATAAAGAAGCTCTGAAAAAACCCAGTTATTACCAGAGAAAAGTTTGCATCAATGAAAATTTATTTACTGAAATGTGTGGAAATATGACGGCTGAACAGAATTATATTTGTAAATGGAAATTTGGGAACAGGTTTTTATATTCATTTTATTTGTACCAAATCTCCCGTTGGTGGACATTTCGATTCAATCATGAAAAATTGTGTGATTTTTGATCATTTACTCAAGTTTATGCAAAGTTGTACAGTAGGTTATCTGAAAAAGAGCGTATGGATAATTTTGACTGATAATAAGTCACTTATTGGTGGCGCTAAAAAATTGCGTAAGGGGGTGGGCGTCGTAATTTTTTGAGGCCTTTAAAGAATTAATTTGTTATACATTAATATCGATGATGACTAGAGTTGACCCAAGGAATCTCATGGTGGCAATTTTTATTGGTAAATATGAACCGCCAAAAACTTTGCATGACATTGAAACAATCAAAAATGACGTAATCGAATTCTAGAAATTTCAATTATTTCAAAGCAAAAATGTAAACTTAATTTTCGAATTTGAGTTGGTTCAAAATTTCGATCAGTTGTAAGCAGATTTTTGATTGATCTTTTTGAAGTGAACTCTTGTACTTTTGTTCTGATCAGACGAACTTTTTTTCGGTTTTTTCATTTCCGCTTTACTTTGAATCAAATTTCTTGAATTCTATCATGGAGAATTATTCTTAGGTTGGATTAAAAGGTACCAGATTTCAACGCTCACCCTTTAAGTATTAAAAAAAATTAATGAAACTCAATTGATAAATACTTTGAATTAATTCAATAATCCGAATCGTGACAAAACTTTTCAGGAATTTTCAAATAAATATAACTGAATTTAGTCATAAAACTTCCTTTTCGATTGGAAATCATTTGGAGACTTCCCCAGAAACTCAAAGTCCAAATGTAATTTTAAAACTTGCCGATAGCTTCGAACCACAAGCAATAATGAATAATTCATCAGATATTTTATTATCAGATTTTTCTATTGGTAACGAAATAACTAAAACCGATATATTACGTGGAAATATGAAGCATCCGCCGTTCTGCTTCAAGGACAATGAAGTTATAACATGTTCTCAAATTTCTATCATCTTACTTTTGGTCTTCAATCTACTTTTATTTTTATTTATGCTGTCTTTCAATATTTATGAGATGATCAGAACGTACATAAGACGAACAGAAACCCTTAAAAAATTCAAGGATCGGTTTTAAAGACTGTCCATAAAATATCGTGGACCTACCAAGAGCTCAGCCACAGTTTTAAAGTTGAAAAATTTTAACCACTAAAAATCTTCAGATTTAAAGGGAAAAATAATATACAATCAAAAGATAGTCTGAATCACTTCTCGCAAATTTTATTGAATTATGGCTTATGGATCTTTTCTTCTCACATATACATATGTAATCATGTGTATTCTAAACATTTATCTCAAGAACTTCAATTGTATGGACGCAATTGACTTCCAATCAAAACGCTTGTCATGAGACTTTCTTCCCAAGCACTTTCAACAAAGTCATAGAGGCCTCGCTAGTTGTGCGACACCACAACTCAGAAAATTCCTTCCACATCAAAAATCAGTTATTATATACAAATTTGTATATTTCAAAACCAGCATAAAGCACTTAGTATGAATATTAATGAAGTTATTCATTCTAATTAATTGTAATATCGACCCATCATAATTAAGCTCAATAAATGAATTTTAAAAAACGGTACCCACTGGGTACTACCCAGGTTTTCTTTATCAGATTCACCATCCCGAACTCATTTGAATAAATTCTTTCTTCATATTTTCACGACTTTAGAACATATCTTATTTCTCGTTATATGGTCATGTGATATATTTGACTAATATAAATGTAACGAAAAAAGTTCTAGACTCCCAAGTTTGAAAAATTCAATGAATTGAAATCTGTACGGAAAATTCTTTATTATTAATAATGGTTGAAAATGAAAAATCGAAAACGTTACCATAACTGACAGAATTATATAAATGTATAAGTCCGGAAATCAGACTCCGTGTGATTTGATATTTTTCAGTAAACTATAACTTTATTTGAAACATGTACAGTGCACATTGTGCACACACATATCCCTTATTCAACTTTGTGAATATCCCGGCCCTGATTAGGAAACTTAGCGTGTTTTTAAATAGTAGGGCGGATATTTACAAAAGTGTGAATAGGGAATATATTGGCTGGATATCTGATCGTCGTGTGCTCGGCAATTAGGTATAGAGTCGAAATATGTTTAAAGTCGATCGGTCCCACAGGACCGTACGGGTGGCTGAGAGTTAAAATTTAAGATTTTGATATTGATTTTTTTTTAACCGTTACAAGCTTGACAACGAGCGAAGATTTCGGCCGTTCACAAATTTCGTTTTTATTTATCAATGACAATCAACTTTGGTTCTATTATATTTGGTGCATCAACTCTGTTACCACAAATAATTGCACTTGCTATTTTGGCTGTGGAAGATTTCTCTTTCTTGTTAGACCGTTCTCGCCTCATCCCGCAATTTTTCATAAATTGTTGGACCTCGATTATGTTTCTATCTGTTTCCCTAGTTTTGTATCTTGTGACAGGCAGGGATCGGCATATCTGGATTTGATTTTGATAGAATCAGATAATCCGATCGTATCGTTCTTTTCTGATACGATCCAATAAAGTCATAATTTTGATATCCGGTTATCCGATACGATATTAATACAATTTTTTAGTCAGTCGATCCGATAGTTATTTTTGATGCTTAAAGTCGATACAATCGATTCAATCTGAAGAAATAAGCTTGCAAAAGTCGGTACGCCTCAGAAATCAAACCATATCCCTTTAACACTTTTTTGTTAATCTAGGATGTGCGGGCTTTAGGAGTGTTATGATTGGCTCCCTCAGCCCGCACATCCTAGATTTAACAAAAAAGGTGTTTGAGGGATATCGGAATCCGATACGTATCGGACAAGTCGATATCAATCAAAATCTAATATTCGGTAGAAATTGAATCGTATTAGTAGCGGAACGATCCGATTCAATATCAATTAAAATTGCACCTCTACGATCCGTAACAATTATATTCTATTTAGCCCTCATCATTTCTTTGATATTATTTATATTTTCCTTAAGCCGATTCCTGGTAACAGGTATCATTTTTGAATTTTGGTTGAACACATGCGAGGAGTTCATTATTTACCACCAGGTATATTTACAAAGAAAAGTTCCGTTACTTTTTATTTTTTATGTTTGGTATTTGCATGTATTCACTTAACTATCTTGTATTTCATGATAGATAATACTTTTGCTATTTTTGATCTAGTTTATTTGACGTTTTATTAAACCAAATAAAGCCGGAGCCATTTCTATCATGATTTTGCGCACATTGCACCATTAGTTCTCACAATGATTTTTTCTATTTTATCGTAACTGGGTTGGACAAAAAAATTGAAGATAAGGAAAAATAATTTGAACGCTGATTTAACAAGCAACATTTACAAAAAATGTGGAAAGAATACAGAGAAACGTCAGTGACAGGAAATGGGCTCAAAAGTAGTGATTGCAATACTTCAGTTAATATTTTTTTCGATTCATGAAAAAAGTGATACTTTTTAAACTAATCATTGTTACAAAATATTTAAACTACCTTTGGTTTTTTTTCAGAATGGCTGAAATTGTCTTGAAAGGTGGAGAAAAGTATGGTTGAAACTTTTTTAATTTATTTCGATTATACTAAATCCTTTATTTTGATTTGTTAAATTTCAACAGATCAAAATTTAATTAAGGCTTCAAATTTTTACCTTATTCGACATTAGTGTACAAAGAACACATAATATATCAAATCGGAAATATTTGGGGAAATTAATTTGCTCGACCTTGTTCAACCGGGACAGAATCTATCCTGTATTTTGAAAAGCATTTTTTTGTTTTAATTATTCAAGATTTTTATAATTACATAATACAGAGGGCCCTATATATATCGCCGATTTGCCGAAATCGCCGAAAAAAACCTACCCAATTTTACGATTTTTAGCTAAAATAGTTTAAGGGCCAATATGGCTGAATTTGCCAAAATTTTTGCGATAATTTTTTTGATATTTATATTCCAAGATTGGATGTCCCACATTTACTCTAATCAACTTTTATTTTATTTTGTTTGGTGGAGGATTAAATTATACGCATTTCAATGATTCACGTAATTAAACCTAATCGTGGGAAACTTCTTTAATTAAAAAAAAATGTCTTGAAAATATGACGTTATTTCGAACACCCTACGGTTTTTTCATGTGAACGAAATATTAATTCTGTTCTCATATCACCAAGAGTGCCAATATTGCGCGAATTTGTCCGAAATTTTCAGCAAAACTTCGGTGATATTGAGCCCCCTGTATTCGAAAAAAATAGCCCTGCCGGGTGTCTATGTGGGAAATTTTTAAACTATGATATCTTTTATAAGACAATTTGGTATTATTATTTTTTTGCAACCCGTTTTGTAATGCATTCTTCCAGGGCTAATGTTTAACTAAAAATAGTTTCGAAGCTGTAAAATTACAGAATTTCAATTTATTAATTTAAACTTTATTTTGAACTTTCAGTTTGGTTTTCAAAATAAAGTGCGGTCACCTAAAGTTTAAGAATAATTTTTTAACTGACTATAACATGCCTTCACAGTATAAAATAAGAACATCTATGATGGCCTACTAAGTTTTAGCAGAGGATGCTTGTTTTTTGTCTAGCACTCCGTTTGACACTTTCGGAAAATTCCTACCTTTCTACCAGAGTCAGATGTTCAAGCATTTGGTTATGTATCTGCATGGAAATTTTGGTGATCCTCTTTCTCCCGATATTCCGTAGTATATATTAAATAACCTTCGAAAGCTGATCAATTCGTCGTAAAAATTGTGAAAGCTTCAAAATGGCATTGTTAGTTTTTGTTCCTTTTTCCACTATCATGCCAAGTTCAGTAAATTTATTTATTAAATTTTATTCAAGCCTGGATAAGTCAGTAAGAGAAGTTATCCCGTGATCACATTTGGTAATATCCAAGGGCCCTCGTGAAGAAATTTAAGTGTTTTTTGGCCGGACATGATTTACAAAGATCAGATATCAAGGGCCCGCGGGCAACTGGACCACCAACTCACAGCCCCGAAATTGGCAGAATAAGCCGATTTCATTTGGTGAAATTTGGTTTTTATAAACAATTAAATGCTCAGATTCCGATTTTTTCAAATAGTCACGCGTCTGTGTCAGGTTAAGGGCCCTTAATCATATCACAATGGGCTTGTTCAAAAATTATCTACGCTATAAATATATTAATTTGTATGAATTTTATCGTTAAAAGATAAGGACACAATTAGAAATCATTTTAATTTCAAACGCATCTTGGATAGCAAACTTGTTTATAAACTGAGAATCGTAGCGCTTCAAATCAAATTCATCTTCCAATAAAATTCAAGAATAAGCGGCAGAAACAATTATAATCAAATCCTCAATTACATCTGCAGAACCCTAGCTTCATTTCTTATGCCACCAACTGTTTTTCCAAGTGCTATCCAAATACTTTTGTTCACAAAATAAATACTCAATAATGATTATTTCCAATGAACTTTATAAGCTCAATAATCATTCAAATAAATTTCAAAAAGAAAAAAAAGCCCTCTTATTTCTCTGAAGCGAATTGCTAAAACTAGAAGCATTTTCATTTAAAATTTACATAATATTTCCGGAAATAATACTGTCATGATGTTAAATTTAAAATTTCCATCCAGCTGACAACTTCATAGAATTTTTTTTTTGACAAATACAAGCTCATTATCTAATTGAATATCATTTTATATAAAAATTGACAAATTCAGTACAAATTTTGCTGTATTGCATTTGGTCACAAGATGAAAATATGGATCTGAAAACTGAAGGTAGCTTTTTTCCGAAAAAAAATATTGCAAATGAAATGAAAAGGCTTTCATTATGGTTTTTTGCTGCCGTTAGACTATTTTGGCGTTTTACTGCCTGCCTCATTAAATTTTTATCTGACCACTTTGGCGTCGTTTTGTTTTTCTTGCTGCTCCATTAAGCGACGATCACCCTCATGAGAGCACACAACTGGTTCATTTGGTTAAATATAATGCCTACTGGTGTTATTGAAACCGAGCATGGTATTACATAATGAGCTAATGCTGATCAGAGCAATTATAGCGGTAACGAAAGAAAAAAAGGTATGTTTGGCTCATTTCCATTCTCGGCGCGGAGGAGAGAGGAGAGTGAGAGACGACTCAAAAGTATTTGCAATTCTTATCGTTAATTATTACGGCTCAGCTGATGTTTTATTTCCAGCTGAGCCAAGGGGCTATAATAAAAAAGCTATTTGCCGAACTGACTTTTTCCGGGTTTATAGTTCGGTCGATAGCAGCATCCCTTTCAAAAGATAGGCTTCCTCTTGGGGAGATTCATTATAGACGCCCCGACATGCATTTTGTCATTCTTTCCTGTATACCGTTAACTGTATTTATTATAAATTATCGTACTAAAGAATAATTGCCGTCATTCTCACCGCCAGCAATGCAACCCCCTTTAAATCGACTTTTCAGACCGTATTTAATCACTTAGTTTTCCTCAGAATTTGATTATTTGACAATAAAATAACTTAACCTTTGATACCCTGGGATCTCTTAGGTTTTTCTTGGGTAATTATGGGCTGATACGATCACAAATGAAGCAATGTTCATCTTATTAAATTGCAGAGGGCATAGCTTCAATGATTCATTTTCCCTTGCCATACTTTGTTTAAGTCTAACCACTAGTTGATATTGATAAGTAAGGAACTTACAATTTTTTTCTAGCGAATACTGCTCAGAGAAATTACAAAAATTATTCATGATAGGCCCAATGAATGCTTCAAAAGCAGTTTGATGAATTTCCTTGTACAGATTTTCTGAATTATGTGAAAAATTGAAAGCTTAATCCAACCGAAAGGACAATTTTCGTTCTTATAGAGAAGCTTTAAAAAAAACCAAGTCATTTACCAAAGAAAAGTGTGGCATACAATGAAGATTTATATACTGAAAAATGTGGGAATATGACAAAAGAACAGAATGATTCTTGTAGATTGAAATTTGAAACCAGGTTTTGATATTCATAGTTATTTTTATCATAAAAAATATACCATTTCTTCAATATAGTGAAAACCGGCGTTTAATACTTGGCCTGTTGGATTGATCTTACTAAGAAAGGTGTTGAATTTTGGGATATAAAAAAATTATATCCTGTTTGATAATAGGCACATAAATAAAATAATTATTGGAAAACTCTATGTTTTTTGGTTACATATTCCCTTATCCACACTTTGTTAATATTCCCGGCCCTGACTTACTTTAAAAACACACTACGTTTCCTAATGAGGCCGGTATATTAACAAAAGTGGTGATAGAGGATAATATTCTTCAAATAAGGGGATGTCATTATTACACTGTTTAAAGAATTTTTGAGTATTTTTTTCTACAACTGGAAAAAAGAATTGATGAAAGCTTTTTTTCAGACGGTTCAGAGAATTGAAAAAAGGAAAGAAATAATCAAAAAAAAAAATCGAAATTTTTTTTTTCCAAAAATAATTCCGAAATTTTTTTTCTTTTTTTATATTGTCTGAAAGGCTTGCAAGTTTTTCACATCAAATTGTTTCTCCAGTGTTAAATAATATAAATTTCTAAAATTTCTTAAATGTTTCAATTCCAATAAAAATTGTAAGGCAGAAAAAAATTTAGGAAATCCAAATAAATGAGGAATGACGTTCATTAATACGCTTCACAAAGTAATTTGTAATACGACCTCTAAAATTTTCGCGATATTGGCACTTTAAGAAGTTAAAGGGTCGGGGCATTTTGACAATACGAATATGGGCTCTTGAAATTTCATATTTTTTTTCAGGGGGGGCCCCAAAAAAACGTTTTTTGTTTTTTAAAAACTACATAATTTCGAAATATTTCGTCTTTAAAAAAATTTTGAGTTCTAATTAAACTTTCCCGAAGGCCGAGAAAAAAGGTTCTTATGTTTCTCATTTATATTTGCTGAAAAATGAGCCCCAATCGCCGATGGGCCAATAAAAAGAAATTTTTTTTTTTTTTATTATGTTTGTTGAAAATGAGCCCCAAATTCGGCCGAGCCGTAAGAAGAGGAAATTATATATTCAATTTTATTTTATTAAAAATTGAGCTCTAAATCGGGCCGAAGGCCGATAAAGGGAGTATTTATTTTAAATTTAACTTTCTTTAAAATGTTGAGCCAAACAATCGGCCGAAACCTGATAAAGGGAGATTTTATTTTTTTTATTCATTATTTGTTGAAGAATGAATCCCGAATCAGCCGAAAGCCGATTAAAGGGGGGGGATATTATAATCGTTAATTTTGTTGAAAAATTAGCTGTCAAAATCGGCCGATTTTGGAGCTTATTTTAAACAAACTTTAAATAAAAAAATACCAAAATTTCCCATAAATCCGCATTCCGGCCGATTTGGAGCTCATTTTCAAGAAAATTTGGGGATCATTTTTTTAACAAATTTGATTTAACATAAAATCCTCCTCCGTTCGCGTTACCTTAAATTTTTTCAATTTAAGAAATTTCTACGACAAATATTTAACAATTTTAAATCTTGGGTACTCAATGCAAAAAACAATTATGGTTTTTGATGCAAGCATTCAAAAATGACACAGCATTGAAACACAACAATGAGAGAATTCGGAGCTTTCTGAAAAAAATTTTTGTCCGAAATTTATTTTTGTTTATTTTTCTTGTATGAAACTGGACAACATAATTTCAAAGTTCACAAGAATTAGCTACGTAGCATTGTGAAGATTCTAGAGATATAGACCTCCATCGGTTACCTCTTTAAACCTCGTTCTCGATGTGAAAAAAATCAAATTTGATACTTTCCTGAAACCCCAAAGCCAAATGGAATTAAAAATCTGTCGACAGTTTTCGTCCCATATTCAATAATGAATCTTTGATATTTTCAATATCAGATCTGTAATGTGGTTAATGGAGCCGATTTATTTCGTGATATTGTAAATTATTCCTGTCTATTGTTCTTCAAGAAATGAAGTGTAAAATGTTTCAATTATTTGCTATATTCTGTTTGCTGGCGTCTTCAATATATTAATTATTGTATTCATGCTGTACTTCCAATCGTCACGGAAATGATTCAAAATGAACATAAACACGGAAGAACGTTAAAGAAAATTCAAGGATCTTTAAAATTTCCTAGTTTTTAAGGTTTTATAATAATATAATTTTATAACATTTGCAGCTGGCCCGAAAATCCTAAATGGAACCCAACGCAATTTTCTACCACCATAACTGTTGCCAAAGGCAATTAGTACGTTTCGTAAAAAAAACCAAAATGCACGACAAAGCGAAATTGAAACATGAAAATTGAAAGTTTGAATCTTGAGAAAGTACAATTTTTTCAGACATATTTTTTCAATAATGAAGTTTAATTGTTTGCTGAATTAATTTAAGCTTCATAAAGGCTGAAAATGCTAGTCACATTATTGTGGACCGACCAGGATTTTTCAGCTGATCTGTTTTCAAAAGTAAGTTAATTTATATCAAAAATTTGAGGGCCCCCCACTTTCTTATTTGATTCATGCGGAAAATGAGTCTTGTGCGTTATTATGAGGGATGTTCTTACAAAGTAACAGTACCCGCCCCAGGGGTTGTGGGTGGAAAAATGTTAAATTGCTGGAGAAAATTGCCCACTTCTCCAGCTGGACTGGGAGGTTCGATAGGAGTAGATAAGATAAATGAGAAATAAAATACTGGAGACTTCTTAAACCTTTTCTTTTAACTGCAGTAATTTTTTTTGATTCTGGTCAAGGGTGTCTTACTTGGTGCCGCANGGTTGACAAATTGTGATTTTTGGAAGGATACAAACAACGCGGGATACTACCATCCAATCACAGCCCCGAAATGCAGAATAAGCCGATTTCATTGGTGAAATTTGGTTTTTATAAACCAATTAAATGCTCAGATCCCGCATTTTTCAAATAGTCACGGTCTGTCGGTTAAGGGCCCTTAATCCATATCACAATGGCTTGTCCAAAAAATTATCTACGCTATAAATATATAATTTGTATTGAATTTTATCGTTAAAAGATAGAGACACAATTAAGAAAATCATTTTAATTTCAGACGCATCTTGGATAGCAAAACTTGTTTATAAACTGAGATATCGTAGCGTTTTCAAATCAAATTCATCTTCAATAAAATCAAGAATAAGCGCAGAAACAATTATAATCAAATCCTCAATTACATCTGCAGAACCCTAGCTTCATTTTTCGTCATGCCACCAACTGTTTTTCAAGTGCTATCACAAAATACTTTATGTTCACAAAATAAATACTAATAATGATTATTTCAATGAACTTTATAAGCTCAATAATCATTTCAAATAAATTTCAGAAAAAAACCCCTTCTTATTCTCTGAAGCGAATTGCTACAAAAGCATAGTTTAGCATTTTCATAAAATTAACATAATATTTCCGGAAATAAATACCTTCATGATTTTAAATTTAAAATTCCATCCAGTGACAACATAGATATTTTTTTTGACAAAATACAGGCTCATTAATCTAATTGAATATCATTTATATAAAAATTGCAAATTTCAGTACAAATTTTGCTGTTATTGATTTTGGTCACAAGATGAAAATATGGATCTGAAAACTGAAGGTAGCTTTTTTCCGAAAAAAATATGCAAATGAAATGAAAATGCTTCATTATGTTTTTTGTAGCGTTAGACTATTTTGGCGTTTTACTGCCTGCCTCATAACATTTTTAATCTGACCACTTGGTCGTTTTGTGTTTTCTTGCTGTCATTAAGCGACGATCACCCTCATAAGAGCACACAACTTGTTCATTTGGTAATATAATGCCTACTGGTGTTATGAAAACCCAAGCATGAGTATTACATAATAAGTAATGCTGATCAGAGCAATTATAGCGGTAACGAAAGAAAAAAGGTATTTTTGGCTCATTCCATTCTCGGGCGCGGAGAGAAAGGGAGAGTGAGAGACGACTCAAAGGTATGTTGCAATTCTTATCGTTAATTATTACGGCTCAGCTGATGTTTTATTTCCAGCTGAGCCAAGGGGCTATAATAAAAGCTATTAGCCGAACTACTTTTCCGGTATAAAGTTCGGTCGATAGCAGCATCCCTTCAAAAGGTAGGCTACCTCTTGGGGATATTCTTATGAGACGCCCCGACATGCATTTTGTCATTCTTTCCTGTATTTACCGTTAACTGTATTTATTTGATAAATTATCGGTAACATAAAGATAATTGCGTCATTCTTACCGCCAGGCAATGCAACCCCCTTAAAATCGACTTTTCAGACCCCGTATTTAATCACTTAGTTTTTCCTCAGAAATTTGATTATTTGACAATAAAATAACTTAACTTTTGATACCCTGGGATCTCTTAGTTTCTTAGGTAATTATGGGCTGTACGATCACAAATGAAGGCAATTTCATCTATTAAATGCCAGAGGGCATAGCTTCAATGATTCATTTTCCCTTGCACAATACTTTGTTTAAGTTAACCACTAGTTGATATTTGAAGTAATGAACTTACAATTTTTTTCTAGCGAATACTGCAGAGAAAATTACAAAAATTATCATGATAGGCCCAATGAATGCTTCAAAAAGCAGTTTGATGAATTTCCTTGTACAGATTTTCTGAATTATGTGAAAATTGAAGCTAATCCAACGAAAGGACATTTTCGTTCTTATAGAGAAGCTTTAAAAAAACCAAGTCATTACCAAAGAAAAGTGTGCATAAATGAAGATTTATATACTGAAAAATGTGGGAATATGACAAAAGAACAGAATGATTCTTGTAGATTGAAATTTGGAAACAGGTTTTGATATTCATAGTTAATTTTTATCATAAAAAATATACCATTCTCAATATAGTGAAAACCGGCGTTTAAATACTTGGCCTTTGGATGATCTTACTAAGATAGTTGTTGAATTTTGGATATAAAAAATTATATCTTTGATAATAGCACATAAATAAAATAATTATGAAAACTCTGTTTTTTGGTACATATATCTCAAATATATGATGTCATATCACACTGTTTAAAGAATTTTTGAGTATTTTTCTAAAACTGGAAAAAAGAATTTGATGAAATTTTTTTTTCAGACGGTTCAGAGAAATCGAAAAAAGGAAGAATAATCGAAAAAAAAAATCGAAATTTTTTTTTCCAAAATATTCCGAAAATTTTCTTTCTTTTTTTATAATTGTCTGAAAGGCTTGCAAGTTTTTTCATCAAATTGTTTCTCCAGTTGTAAAAAAAAAGAAATTTCTAAAATTCTTAAAATGTTTCAAATCAATAAAAATTGTAAGGCAGAAAAAAAAATTTAGAAAATCCAATAATGAGAATGACGTCATTAATGACGCTCACAAAGTAATTTGTAATACTAACCTCTAAAATTTTCGCGATATTGGCACTTTAAGAAGTTAAAGGGGTCGGTGCATTTTGACAAATACGAATATGGGCTCTTGAAATTTCATAATTCTGGCAACTTTTGTAACTACATAATTTTCGAAATATTGCTTTTTAAAAAAATTTTGAGTTCTAATTAAACTTTCCCGAAGGCCGAGAAAAAAGGTCCTTATGTTTCTCATTTATATTTGCTGAAAAATAGGCCCCAAATCGGCCGAAGGCCAATAAAAATTTTTTTTTATTTATGTTGGTTGAAAAATGAGCCCCAGGCCGATAAAGGGAGATAATATATTTTAAATTTAACTTTCTTTAAAATTCAGCCAAAAATCGGCCGAAACCTGATAAAGGGGGATTTTAATTTTTTTATTTATATTTGTTGAAGAATGATTCCCGAATCGGCCGAAAGCTGATAAAGGGGGATATTATAATGTTAATTTTGTTGAAAAATTAGCTCAAAATCGGCCGATTTGGAGCTTATTTTTAAACAAATTTAAATAAAAAATTTCCTTTAATCCGCATCCGGCCGATTTGGAGCTCATTTTCAAGAAAATTTGGGGATCATTTTTTAACAAATTTGAATTTAAAACATAAAATCCTCCTCCGTCGGTTACCTTAAATTTCTCAATTTAAGAAAATTTTCTACGAAAANCACAAAGTAATTTGTAATACTAACCTCTAAAATTTTTGCGATATTGGCACTTTAAGAAGTTAAAGGGGTCGGTGCATTTTGACAAATACGAATATGGGCTCTTGAAATTTCATAATTCAGGCAACTTTTGTAACTACATAATTTTCGAAATATTTCTTTTTAAAAAAATTTTGAGTTCTAATTAAACTTTCCCGAAGGCCGAGAAAAAAGGTCCTTATGTTTCTCATTTATATTTGTTGAAAAATGAGCCCCAAATCGGCCGAAGCCGATAAAAAGAGAAATTATATATTTAATTTTATTTTATTGAAAAATGAGCTCTAAATCGGCCGAAGGCCGATAGAAGAATATTTTAAGTTTTAAATTTGAATTTGATGAAAAATGACCCCGAAGGCCGATGAAGGGGGGAATTATATTTTTTATTTAATTTTCTTGAAAAATGAGGCCCAAATCGGCCGAAGGCCGATAAAGGGAGATATTATATTTTAAATTTAATTTTCTTTAAAATTGAGCCAAAAATCGGCCGAAAGCTGATAAAGGGGGATTTTATTCTTTTTATTCATATTTGTTAAAGAATGATTCCCGAATCGGCCGAAAGCCGATAAAGGGGGATATTATAATGTTAATTTTGTTGAAAAATTAGCTCAAAATCGGCCGATTTGGAGCTTATTTTTAAACAAATTTAAATAAAAAAATACAAAATTTCCTTTAATCCGCATCCGGCCGATTTGGAGCTCATTTTCAAGAAAATTTGGGGATCATTTTTTAACAAATTTAAATTTAAAACATAAAATCCTCCTTCGTCGGTTACCTTAAATTTCTCAATTTAAGAAAATTTTCTACGAAAAATATTTAACAATTTAAAATCTTGGCTACTCAATGCAAAAAAAATTATGGTTTTTGATGCAGCAATTAAAAAATGACAGCATGAAACACAAAGAGAGAATTCGGAATTTCTGAAAAAAAATTTTGTCCGAAATTTATTTTTGTTTATTTTTCTTGTATGAAACCGACAACAAAAATTTAAAGTTCACAAGAATTAGCTTCGTAGCATGTGTAGATCTAGAGATATAGACCTCCGTCGGTTACCTCTTTAAACCTCGTTCTCGATGAAAAATCAATTTGATACTTTTCTGAAACCCCAAAAGCCAAATGTGAATTTAAAATCTGTCGACAGTTTTCGATCCACATCATTCAATAATGAATCTTTTGATATTTCAATATCAGATTCTGTAATTGGTAATGGAGCCGATTTATTTCGTGATATTGTAAATATTCCTTTCTATTGTTCTTCAGAAAATGAAGTGATAAAATGTTCAATTATTGCTATTATTCTGTTGCTGGTCTTCAATATATTGATATTTGTATTCATGCTGTACTTCAATGTCAACGAAATGATCAAAATGAACATAAAACGGAAGGAAACGTTAAAGAAATTTAAGGATCGGTTGAAAATTTCCTAGTTTTTTAGAGTTTTATAATTGCAGCTGGCACGAAAATCCTAAACTGGAACCCAACCGGCAACTTTCTGACCCAACCATAACTGTTGCCAAAGGCAATAGTACGTTTCGTAAACAAAAACCAAAATGCACGACAAAGCGAAATTGAAAACACGAAAATTGAAAGTTTGAACTTGAGAAAGTACAATTTTTTCAGACAATTTTCCAAATAATTAAGTTTAATTGTTTCTGAATTAATTTAAGCTTTCATAAAGCTGAAATGCTAGTCACATTATGTGACCGACCAGATTTTTCAGCTGATCTGTTTCAAAAGTAAGTTATTTATATCAAAATTTGAGGCCATTTTTATGATTCATCGGAAAAATGAGTCTTGTGCGTTATTATGAGGGAATCTTACAAAGTGAACAGTACCCGCCCCAAGAGGGTTGTGGGTGGAAAATGTTGAAATTGCTGGAGAAAATTGCCCACTTCTCCAGCTGGACTGGGAGGTTCGATAAGGGGTAGATAAGAATAAATGAGAAATAAAATACTGGAGACTTAAACCTTTTCTTTTAACTGCAAGTAATTTTTTTGATTCTGGTCAAGGGTGTCTCACTGGTGCCGCACTTAAAAACCGGTAAATATATGTATTTTATTCACAAAATTCGAAAATATTCGGTGAATTTAGCTTTAAATTGAATCAAACAAAAATGTTTTGAAACGTATGAAGTTTTCATATAATTCGTCTGTTGAAAAAAATCTCTTTTGCTTATTATCAGCAAAAAAGCGGTGGCCAAATTTTCTAGGAGGATGAAGAAAGATAATACCTCAATGACGCAGTGCGTGGGTGAACTCTATTGCCTTTTTATCCAATCACAGAAGTATGTTTTTGAACCTCTTCACACCCAGAAACGAGAACTTCGCCTCACACCCAAAAGCCTATCTGAAGGCACTTCTTTGAGTGCTTCTCACGGAAAAACTGGAAAAAATATCAACTTACTTATTTTCCACTGATTGTTATCAAAGATAGAATTAAGTGAATAACACATAACATTTTAAAATTTCGACGTCTGTGAACTCGATAACTGCCAGAGAAAAGAGAAGTTCACTCACCTTGTATTTCTTGGAAAATCATACATTTTTTACAATGACATATAAATATAAAAAAGTAAGTTCAAAATTATCAAGAAAGGATTCAGGTTCAAAAAAGACCGTGAAAGAACTGAAGCTTTCATGATAAGAACTAAACTACCTTCTATTAATGATCAGTTTGACCACAAAGCGTTCAAACTTTTCTGAAACCCAAAATGAGCATAAAAAATGCCAACCTACTACATATATATTTTTTTCGGAACTTTTGAAAAATTACACAAAAATATAAAATTCTAGTATTGTCTCTGTCAGTGTTTGACTTGAAACTTGTTAAAAAACTTACATCTTTCATAATGATAATAAATCGAAACGTTAGATAACTATGCTTTTTAATAATGACATATAAGTTAAAAGTTTACAACTGGAACTAATAGTTTACAAATGAAACTAATAATTTACAAGTGGAACTAATTATATAATTATTTATAGCTGGTCTCAGATTTGAAATATGATATCTCTATCGCTTACAAAACAATTATTCATATCGCCGCGCGTCAAAATATATGCAGCAAAATCTGAAAAATATTGTTAATAATACTTCAGCTGATACTTCAAAATAAGTACCACCTTATGTCGGCTTTCTTTGGGCTTAATTGCCGTTCAATTCTTTCTGAAAATAATTTTTTGTGAAATATTTTTTCTTAATTATTTTGAGTTTTATAAAAATCACTTGTGAAAAAATTATTCTTCGTATAGAGACTGCAGAAACAATAAACTGATAATTTTTTTTGTCTTCAGATAGTCAAAGGGTGTGAGGGGTTTAAAAAATTTTCTCTGTACACTATTCAAGAAAAAACAAACAATTTTCCTAAACTCTTGCTTCATTTCCACTCAGAACTTCATGAATAAAGTTTAAGAAGGGGGATCAGATCCTTTGATTCATAAATACTAGGAACCTTATGTTTGCCGCATTCGTTTTTTATATAAATTCGCATCTGATACTACCTTAAAGGGGTAGCAGCGATGTGGCAGACTTGCGTCAATTTAACTTACGAGAATAATTAGTTGGTTTATTTTTTTGTTCTTGTTATCGTTAGCTGAACCAGAATAAATGTGTATCATCTCATTAAAATCATTTTTTATCTATTTTAGGAAAGATTTGAGTTCGAACTTTTATTTTTGAATTCGTAAAATTTTCAAAAAAATTCAAAATATTATTAAAATCTCACGCATTTTTCACCCAAAATTTTTATTTTCTTAAATCTGTGAATAAAAACGAAAAAAA
>SCLH01001060.1:607024-633769 GCA_004367855.1 Oikopleura vanhoeffeni | reverse complement strand
AAAAACGAAAAAAATAGCCACTTTAACTTTTTTCAAGCATGTTTACATATTTTCTGAATGCTGTTTAACAAATCATAACATGTCACATGTTCATTTGTCATTTTTTGTCGACTTTTTTTGGAAATATTATGAAAAATTTTAGCAAATCAAGTCCAAAATTTTTTACTAATGCTTTTTAAAATTCTCCTTGAAAAATCATGCCGAATCAGTTGTGTTATTGTCTGGTATCTATTTGGTTTCCGTATTTCAACCGATGGAAGGGTCAATCGAATATCGTTTCTGAACGACTGATGAAATTTACAACACTTGCTTGTGACACCAGTTTGTGCCATTTGGCACGCAATTTATGATAAATTTAATTTTTTATAAAAAATCTATACAAAATTGCGGGTGGAATAGGCCCCTTTACTTTTAAAAATAAGGACATTTTTTCATATCTAAACTCAATTGGAGGTCAATTTTTTTTCCTAAAAAGCGGTTTTTCTCAATTTTTCATGGAAAAAAAATTTCATATTAAGGAAATTTTTTCATATGGATGATGATTTTTCCACTAATTAGTGCATTACACCCGAAAATGTCTGAAGTTTATAAATATCGCCTCTAAAAAATCCCACATCGGGTCAAGTTGGAAATGGAGTTGTAATGAAAAGTGGTTTTTGATATTTTTACAAATACTTAAGTATGTTGAGAAATGAAAAATATTGACGTTCGCAAGAATGAACACTTTTATTGAAGATAAAAATAAAATAAAAAATTTTCACATTTTTTCTTTCAAAAATCACTCCGAAAAAATGTACCAATCTGCAACATCGCTGCTACCACCTTAACAACCACCTGCGCAGACAAAATAAAAAACCAAAATTGAGCAATACTGCATTGGCTGACCAATAATTAATTGCTGAATTTCTCAAAAACATTTATAATCAACAAGAAGGGGTACCTTTTGAGTTGTTTAGTTCGGTCTCTGTGTTTTAAGACACTATTGTTCCGATGGATGTTGAGCCAATCGTTAATGTTGAGCTCTTGCAAGGTATTATCATATAATATGATTCATATTGTGAGTTTTCATTCCGGATATTAAAATTCAACAAAATTGTTGGACGTATAATGTGTATTTTTTCTTTAAATTAAGGGGGTAGGTGTCGTAATCTGGTACCTTCAATCACGCCCAGAACAAATCTAGGGCAGTTGGAAAAATTCTGAGATACCGTTTGTAGATCTAGCCTTCGTCAACGATTACACCCTCAAAGTCAATCTTGTTACATCACACCACAGGTGGTGAGTCTTATCTAGAGCACTAAACGGTTTTTTTAAATCTATCTTCTTTTAGACCCACATACAAAGCGTCTCAAAATCTACACAAAGTAGCGAATAAATGAGAACAAAAAGTGATGAGAAGGAATTTTCGATTTTTGACTTTTTTTCTTCTAGAACTTCACTTGAACGCCGATTTTGCCAGTTTTTCGACTTCAAACTCTATCTTCTTTTAGACGAATGTTTAGAATGAAGCCATTTTTTTGACTAGGTAGATAAATATAATGCGGTAAAAAGTGATGAAGAATTTGTGAATAAAATTTAGAATTCTAGAAAATTGAATGAAAGTGAACCGGAAATGAAAAGTTCGAAAAAAAGTTCGTCTGATCGGAACAAAAGTACCACCAAATTGAGCTGATATTTCACTGATCAAAAAGTTGGCTTACAGCTAATCAAAATTTTTAACTAATCAGCGTCAAATTCGATAATTAGGTTTAACATTTTGGCTTAAAAATAATTGAAATTTCTAGAATTCGATTTAGACATTTCCGATAATTTTAATGTCATGCATCGTTTTCGTGGGTCATATTCACAATAAAAAATGTTCATATCATGGTGGAATACCGGTTTTCTGCGAGTAAAGCAAAAAAATATTCGAATTTTGAAAATTCTAGATTTTGTTCTAGATTGTTTTGAAAAAATAATTGCCACCATGAGATTCCTTAGGTCAATTTAGTCATAACCGATATTAATTATCATAAATTAATTTTATAAGGTGCTCAAAAATTACGAACCTACCCCTTAAGTTGTAAAACTCAATCTTGTTGAGCAATCACATATGAGATTTCTTGCTGAGTTAATGAACTTTAAAATTCAAAATGTAATTATGATTTTTCATTTTCAACCGTTGCAAGCTTGCCAACGAGCGAAGATTTCGTCGTCCTCACACATTTCGTTATTATTTATCAATGACAATCAACATTGGTTCAATTATATATGGAGCCTCAAGTTTGTTACCAAAAATAATTTCTCTTGCTATTTTGGCTGTGAAAGATTTCTCATTCTTGGCGATCTGTTCCCGCTTGATCCCGAAATTTTTTATAAATTGTTGGACTTCCATTATTTTCATTTCTTTATCTGTTATTTTGTATCTTGTGACTGGTATAATTTTTGAGTTTTGGTTGAACACATGCCGCGAAGGTAATTTTCTACCACCAGGGTATTTATACAAAAAAAAAGTTCCGCTCATTTTTATTTTTTCATGTCTGTTTTTTACATGTTTTCACTTGAATATTTTATATTTCACGATCGGTGATACTTTCGCTATTTATGATAACGTTTATCTGATCTTTGTTTTAAACCTAAATACAACAGGAGCAATTTCAGTAATGATTTTGCAGCAAATTGCACCATTATTATTCACAATATTTTTCTCTATTTTATCGATAACCAGATTAAATAAAATAATTAAATACAAGAAAAACAATAATTTAAACACAAATTTGACTGAGCAAAATTTACAAAAAATTTGGAAAGAACACAGAGAAACGTCAGTAACAGGAAATGGGCTCTAATAGTACTTGTTGCAAAAATATCCAACATTAATTCAAAATATTTCTTCTCATTATTAGAGATAAACTATATAAAAAAAACTATGGTTATAACAAAAAATACTTTACATTTGTTAATTTTTCTCCATAACAGAAGAAATTTTGATGGTCAGATGCGTGAAAAAGCATAGGTATATTTTGGTAGATCATGTACGCAGTTTTTTTGGAAACACAATACATGTATAAATACAATGTATAAATAACATTTGGGTAAATAAGTGGCATTATTAAACCGAGTTGATTCAAGCGGAATCTCATATACAGTATGTCAACATATTCATCAAGAAAAAAGTCTTGATACTGCTTTGAAGAGAACGGAAACATTATTGGTAAAAATATAAATTTAGGTTAATATTTTTAAAAGATGTAGTGTTTTGCCGATATAAATGACAATGAAGTTTTTTCAATTTTCTTAATCTACCAATAAATAAGGTGAATTAATTCAATAAACTACCAAACTATTCGAACGAAAAATTTTATTTCCAATTTCTGATTTTAATGTCGATAAAAATAGTTCTAAAAAAAATAATGACGTTCAAATAAATAAGTTGAGTGAAATTTTATGATTCGAATTCCGTTTTGATTAAATTTATTGAGAAACTTTTTTAGAAGATACATGTATATATTATTGAAATAGGAAAACTAAATGATCACCATGAAAGTTCTAGCAAGAATGTTTGTAATTTGCATTGTACTTGGTTTAACACTTTCAAAATTTTTACGCTTTATACCAGAAGAAGATAATTCAAGCGATTGGTTAATAAATCTGTCATGGAACTTTCTGGTGCTCTTTTTTGGTTTCCCAATTTACCGTAAGTTTATAAATTATTCAGCAAAAAAATTTCCAGAAACATTTTTGGCCAAGAAAATTCTTGGTTGAAGTTTTTTCTGCTATGAGATATGCATATAAAAAAATTGACTAACAATTTGTTGACTCAGAATGTCTGCTATGATTATTAAGGAGTTCTTCAAAAAAAATTACAAAAACGATTATTTATTAAAATTTAATTTATCAACCTTCAGAAAAATAGACAGGACTTTAAGATAAATTTAATTTTAGATGCATCTTGGATAGCAAAACTTGTTTATAAACTACGATATAAAAAAGTTATAAAATCAAATTCATCTTTCATAAAATCAAGAACAAGCTCAGAAACGATTATAATCGAATCATCAATTTCATCTGCGGAACCCTAGCTTTATTGACGATCATACTGTTTTTTGGATGCTATCAGGAAACCCTTTATTTGATCAAAATAAATATGGAGAATTAATTCAAATTATGAGGATCTCATTGAACTATTTCTTTTTAATCAGTCATTACAAAAGACTTCTCTTAATTAAATGTCAAAAAATGAACTGTAACGCATTTCAAATAAACTCTTAAACAAGTTAACTGTTGTGTAATTTATATATCAATATCTATACATAATACTTAAGTCAACAAATATAAGCAAGTCACTGATACATATTTACCTTCCTCGTAAAGGGATAGAGAGTTCGAAATTAAACCAGCAAAGAGAAGGTATTATTTTTCCTACCAAAGTTAATCGTGGAAATGATGGTGTTCTCTATAGCGCGTGTTCGAATCCGTCTTATTGGCCGGTAGATTATTCGGCTGATATAACGCACCAATCAACTTTGCGCTCCCACTATCAAGCAACCTTGCCTATTATCATACCCAAGACAATCACTAAGACAACATAAATGGGTTTCAAACACGCGATATAGAGATCACCATCATATTCAAGATTACCTTTTGTTGTATAAGGGATATAAGGTTCGGTCAGAACGAAAACGATGAGTTAACCTGTCGGTTCCAACTGAATTGATGCAAATCGTGCTAATCATATCTTTTACTTCAGTAACTCTCTCGCATAAGCTTCTGATCCATCATTTTTAGTTATTTTACCTTAAGTTGACGAGTTTCGAAGCCATAGCAATCACCGAATGCAATCTACTTAATTTATTTTATGGACAATTAAATTATATTTTGATTTGCTTAATTTTCGTCGGAAAAATAAATGTTTGAAATTTATGAAATGAATCGAATTCGGTGGTTGCCAGCAAGTGGCGCTAAAATTTTATAATTTAAAAATCATCGCAATATGTTTTTTCCAAACACCTGCCATATCTTTGTCTGCACAGTAAAGTTTCAATTTACTTTTATACATTTGAGTGACACGCTAGTTTCTCAATGAAAAATATGCGGATTGAGCACAATTCTTTGTTAATGATTTTTTCACAAACAAAATTTTCATTTACAAATAACGTCTTAAATTAAAGCCATCAGACAATAATTAAAGTTATTGATGTGAATAAAATTAAGTCAACTTTTCCTATCATGTTGATGAGACAGCAAATCAGAGCCCTACATTATTGTTTCGGCAAATACCTATATTGAACAACTACTGTATTTTATTTTTCCTTAGTGAAGTCGTTAAAATAAGGACACATTTTTTAAGGAATTTTATAACTTAGATTGAACTCTATAATTTTATACGTGTCTTTACAATGTAAAGTTAACATATTGAGTTGTGCCAACCTTATTGGTCAATGTCTTACTCGTGGCTTTAACCCCTTATATTTATCAAAATTTACTTTTAGATATGTAGGCCCAACTATAGGGTACCTTTTTAATAAACTCAGTTTCAAGCAATTGTTTTTTAAATTACCATCGAGCTCACGTTTTTACCTCAACAATTATGTCCACGCTTGTAGCGCCGAGTTGATTGTATACCTTTTTCAATAAAGATATAATATTTGTTCAAAATCAGAGTTTAAATTGAAGGAATAAGCAAACAGTAAATGTCACCGCAAAATGTATAACATTGTTGTTTGAAGTGGAGCCAAATTTGTGACTTATGGTTCGAATTTCAATTTTACACTCTGTTTTCAATACTAAATTCAAAACACATCTTACGGGTTCTTAACAAGATTGATCTCGATTTGTTGGCAATAGATGCGTTTTCGTATTATACACAAAACACGGTTTGTTAGATTAAGAGTTCCAAAATCGGACAACATAAATTAGATCTTACTTCGTATCCACACCCCAAGAGATTGAATCTTTTATTCGACGATGAATAATAAATGATTTGAAAACCAGTTATCTAAATCATACTTTTTGAGATATTCATAGTGATTTAGGGTCGCTTTGTGACCTGTATATCATTTTTGAGTCATATTTATTGAATTTGATAAGATATTAAAAATGCCGAAATAATTAAAAACTTGGATTTTTCGTAATAAATTTGCCGATATTTTTTTTGTAGCGCTTCAAAGCCGAAACCTTTCTTAAAAAATCTCGGATATTCCTATTTATTACGGAAAATCCTAATTTTTCTAAGAAATACCGGACTAACAATCCGCAAATTTCATTTATGGGAGTTTTAATATCTTATCAATACAATTAATATAACTCAAACATGATTTGCAGATCAAAAACCGACCAAAAATCACTATAAGTTTGACGAAGGGATATCCTTTTCCCAGCGGAACTCCATCTCAAAAACGTTTACTATCTTTATAGCGCGTGTTTGAATCCCACTAATGTTGTCATACTGATTGTCTTGGGTATGATTATAGGCAAGGATTCTTGATATTTGGGCCGCTAAATTTGATCGGTGTGTAATCACTCAATCAATCACTAAGACAATCACTTATACAACATTAGTGTGATTCGAACACGCGCTACAGAGATAGTAAACGTTTTTGAGATGGAGTTCCGTTGGGAAAAGGATATCGTTGCAACTGTTGTTGAAAGTTTCAAATCGTGGAGATAGGGGACAGGATTGTTAAAGGAATGCCCGTCTGAGGCATTTAAACGCTTGATAGATTGTCATGAAAAATCAAAATCCCCCGCGAAAAGTGGTTTCCAAGATAAGAAATGCTGATTGTTTTCTTGCATGCAATTAATCTCCGTATTGTTAGAACGCTATTGTTAATACTAGTCCAATATATTTCCTAAAAATTTATTTTATTTAAATATAAAACATTTATACGGTGTCACGCAGAGGACTGACAAAGCCGTCAGTTGAAAGCCCATAATTTTTATAATAAAATCCTCCTAATAAAGCCGCTGCGATACAAATCAGAGTGACAGAAACGGCCACTCCGGCAGTTATTCCAGGATGAAGGCCGCTTGACAAGGGGACAGGTCTGAAGCATTGTACGGCAGTTCCGGGATCAAAACAACATCCCCATTCTTCAATACATACTTGCTCAGAAGCTCCAGGAAATGCACATTGTTCAACCTTTTCTACAGCTTTGGCATTTTCGCAATAAGGATATCTAGCAAAATTTAAGTATTATGGTAATTTTCATGAATTCAAATGTTTAGAGCTCCCGAGCAAAAAATCAGCTACTCGATGAAAAGGTCCTATAAATTTGAAAATTCAGGAACAAGAGAAGTTTTCACGCTGAGAATTTTTGCATTAAATATTTTTGAGTGCAACCACTTAGTGGCGCTGTTTTGAGTAATCAAAGTTGTATTTTCACCATAACGCAAAATTTTTAAATATTTTTCTTATTGTCAGTCACTTTTTTGAGGAGAGCGTAGAATTCTTTTTACACCTTCGAAATTCGAAAATTAAAGTTCCAGCTTTTATGTTCATTTTGTGAAACTTGTATTACCGGTTCTCTTTTCTACTTACAAAGTCTGTTTTCGTGACCACTTGAATGCAACTATACAATAAAAAATATTTTGTTTCTTTAAATACGATTCTTTGCCAAAATCGAGATGCTCATTTTTTATAAAACAATGAACAAAAAGCAAAATTTTACAGCATCCAACAAAATATTTTTTCAGGGAATGTATCGAAAAATCGAATCTGATGATTGCAACGGTTTGACATGAGTTTTGTTTTATAAAGAGTTTTGTCCTTTTAAAGTCGTCAATAGTCCCTTTCTACTATATTTTAAGCTTAGACAACTTGTTGAGTTTAGGTTTTTCCGAAATAATTAAAAAAAAAATTAATGAGAAATATGGGATCTGAAATCAATCACAACTTTAATATATAAAGTAAATCTGAAAAAAACTAGAGATTTTGTCATAAAAAACGGAATAAGTAATTTGCAAACTTACGTTTTTATCTTTTTGCAAACGTAAGGATGTACTTCTTCACAATTCTGATCATTCCAATTTCCATTTTTCCACATTTCTCCACATTCTTCAGCTTAAAAAAATTGTGCGAATAAGATTTATTTCAACAGACAATATAAAAATTCAATAACATAAAATAAAAAATTGAAATATCAGGTGAATAAAATTTGAATGAATAAATTACTAGATCCGTTATATTCTCCACTTGGTTCTCCATCTGCCCATTTTGTATAGCTGAACTCTGTCTGGTCAGCCCATCTATAACCGCCCGAAGGTCCGTAATAAGTAAAGCCAATCCAAATTCCAATATTTTCTATCAATAAAGCTGAAAATAATTGTTGAACTTTACGATTCGAGCTAAAATATGGATTCGAAAAAACAGATCTTTTATCTTTAATAAATTTTGATTGACTCTTCGATGACGCATAGCAAGTTGATGAGAATTGCTTATTTTAATTTTTTTGCCGATTCGACTCACCGATTCGACTCAACTTTTTCTATCGATTTGATCGAATAAAAAATAAAAATGTGCGGAATCGGTTCTGCCGACCAGACAAGGAAAAATGAAGGGACGAAAAGAGGAAGGGAACCATCCCCTCTTTTCTTCCCGGGGAGAAGCCGAAGGGAAGGGAAGGGGGAAAAATTGAGAGGCTGGGGAGTCCCCAGTGGGGAGGAAGGGGAAGGAGTTTTTCGAATGAGCTTCGAATATTTTTAAAATATTTTTTTAGATATGTAACTCAATTAAATAGAACATGGTATATTTATTTGAAGGAAAAAGCTTTTTGAACTCATTTGTGAACAAAAATGTAAGCTAAGGCGAAGAATTTTTATCTTGGGATATCTGTTATGAGGGAATATAATACTGTCCGAAGTTGTGTACTATCATAAAAACCAGGCTTCTCTTGTCAATTATCAGCATTAAATTTCAATTAACTCCAACACTACAGTTTGATTTCGATTTAAAATATAGATTATTCGGCTTCAAAAGTGCCTTTTTGTGATTTCACGGGGCTTAAGTTCAGTTATTTTGAAATTAAAAATGATCATATTATGTGAAAAATTATTTATTTATCATGCAATGTGACCTAAACACGCTACTATTTAATTTTTGAGGCAAATTTTAATGTTTTGTTCAAAACATCAGATATCTCAAATATATTTGGTAACTTAAATTTAGTTATATGGAATCGATCTGAAAAATCTAATTTCTTAAATTTAGTTATAATACTATTTTTAGATAATCGCCTTTGAGCCAAAAATAAAATCCTTGTTTTTCAAAAAAATTTTCCACAAATACTAATGGGTTTCCATGAGTGGATCATCGGATTCCATTATCTTCGTACTTCATGAGGGCAAGGATACAAAACGCAGGGCAAAACAATATAGCCCATGGGAGGTAAATCGACCTCAGGAATCTGAATTCGAAATAAGTTAACCCCCTCACACCCTTTGAATATCTGAAGACCAAAAATTTTTCGGGAGCAAAAACGGCGCAAAAATAACATCCTCACAGACCTACAATTTCAACATATCATAGAGTTTGCAATTTTATTTCTAAAAATAATGTTGAAAAATTTATACGATCAGCCGTTCAAAAGTTATTTTTTACTATTTTTCTTAAGGATTTTCCCCGAAATTTCTTTAAAAATTAATATTGTGAAAACGATACATAATATCGAAATTCTGAGAAAGCCAGTTTTGAGGATAGTATTCGAGAATTCTTATGATATAAGTTCATTTTATCTGCAGTCTCTATACGAAGAATAATTTTTTCACAAGTGATTTTTATGAAACTCAAAATAATATAAAAAAAATATTTTTCATCAAATTATTTTTCAAAAGAATTGAACGGCAATTTAACATTAATAAAGGCGATAAAGACAAATCGATCAAATGTAGAACTTAACGTTGTACTGATTTTCAGTTTTCAGCTGATTTTTCACATTTTTTTTGCATATATTTTGACGCTCGGCGATATGAATAATTGTTTTGTAAGCGATCGAGATATAATATGTCAAATCTGAGACCAGCTATTAAAAGCTAGAGTTTCACTTGTTAATTTGTGACTTATATGTCATTGTAAAAAATGTATGGTTTTTCAAGAAAAACAAGGTGAGTAAACCTATCTTTTCTCTCGCAGTTATCAAGTTCCCAAAGTTCAAAATTTAAAAATGTTACGTATTATCCACTGAATTCTATCCTTGATCTCAATCAGTGACAAATAAGTGAATTGATATCTTTTTCAGTTTTCCCGTGATTAGCGCTCAAAGTAGTGCCTTCAGATAGGCTTTTTGGTATGCGGCGAAGTTCTCGTTTTTGGGTGTGAGGAGGTTAAGCTCTCAAATGACCACGGAAGCTGCTAGAGAGAAAAAACGCGAGCCATATACAGGCTCAAAAAAATTCGCCTGTGGGGGTGAATCGATCCCAGGAATCCGAATTCGAAAAAGGTTAAGCTCTGAATTCACCACGAAAGCCGCTGGAGCGCAATAAGTAAAAATTAAGAAGAATGTTTTTAAATAATATACTTGTAGATGTTCTTGTTCGCAATCAAACTTTGAATTTCTTACAATATTTTTTCAATCTTCGGTTTTGAGAAAAGTTTTCGTTTTGTCGATTTTTTGTCATCAAAAAAACTTTAAATTAACTTTTTTGTTCTTAATTTCGCTCGAATTTACATCGATATCATATTTTTCTAAAAATAAATTTTCTTGAGAAAAATAAAATATAGTTTTTCTCCGTGCTACCTAATTTAATCTCTATATTTATGGCCAACATTTATGCCAAAATTTCTGGTCTTTAAATTTGGTCGGAATTCATGGTGCAAGGTTAAATAGTTCTTAAAAATTCAAGAAACGCAAACCTCCCCCTTTTCGGTCCATCCCCGGGAAGGAAAGGGATCGATTATCAAGGGGAAGGTGGGGATGGACAGCTAAGGGAAGGAAAGAGGGATGGAAAAAGTCTGGGGATCGTTCCCTTTTTATAGCCTGCTGCCGACCCCTGCGTTTGTTACTGATAGATGATCAGCAAAGAACAGTTCAATTTTAACTGAAGAATCAACAAACATTATTCAAACTAACGATCAAATTTGCTGACCATTACGCGTTAGGGGGTTTGCACCGGGCATAACAACCATTTTCATAAAAATTTAATTCTTAAAATATTCCAATCTGACTGAATAATAATATAATTTTTTTTTCTCATCATTCGGAGGTAATATTTAGTTAGTATAAGTTCTGACATTCACAAGGAAGCGGCTATAACAACGACAATTTTTATGAAAAATTTCTGCAAAATAAAGAAACGAAAACCTTAAAATTTCCGCATAATGTCACGGAGTCCTCCTTAGTCAGTTAATTCCCTAATCGCGACTTTTCTAGCTATGATGGTGAGTGGATTGGATTTCCATTTCTTGATTGAATATCTTTTTTTACACAAAAGTGATGAATCTTATTTGTTCTTAATGGAATAATTTCAACAGTAAAATCATAATCTAGAATAAAATTTGCTTGCCATCCATGCTGTGTTTTAATACAGCGCCCGTGCGTCTTTAATACAGGTGCCCGCGTCTTTGATACAGGTCTCCATGACGTTTTATTAATACAGTGCCCGCGGTTTAATAAATGCCTGGTGTTTTCCGCGATAAAAAAGAGACGCAGGGAAAAGCTGCGGTTTTTAATCCCTTTTTGATGGTCTACCTCGCCCCGAAAAAAGAAACCAGTAAACCGGAGAAACTCAGGGCTGTTATTTAGATAGAAGGAAGTACAGAACTCTGGCGATTTCAGAGAAGTAGCGAATGCAAAAGAAAACTTATCCTAAAAACTGCTACATATAAGTATATCAAGCAAGTGCTACTCAAGCTCGCGAATAATGGTCCTGTCACACCAATCGCCATAGAATGAAAACCAATTAGCGAAAAAAACATTTACATATATTTATTTTTGTGGATCTGATAACCGATTTTTTATAATGATTGATAGAAAAGTGTGTACAACCTTGTTTCACCATTATTTCTGGATGATTATAAAGAGCTTGAGCTTTTTCAAGTACGGCGTTTGTGCTACAAGAGGCCAAATCCCGTTCATTTTTGTCAATAGATCTACACCAAATATCTTCAACATTGTGCCTTGAGATTAATGCATCATAGGTAAGATGCATGGTCTAAATGAGCTTTATTCTCATTGTTAACGTTTATCATCATCTATAGACAAAGGAAAGAATTCCAGTTGAAAAATGTGGAAATCCGGAATAGAGTCAGCATTGGTTGCTTGATGGACCAAGTTTATATTAGCTGGGTTGAATCGTTCAAAGCTGGGCTGATCTACCACAACGATAATTTAGATTTATTGATTTTGTTTGATTAGCTGGAAGCTGTTTCAACCACAAATAGCGTCAAAACTTTCAAAGAAAGTCAAAAAATGTGACATTTATTGACAAATAGCTAGAAAGTAGGGATCCGTATCGTTCTATCATAAGCTGATTCGTCTGATATATCCTACCAATAACATCAGCACCGTCAATATAGTTCACTGGTAACAAGTACTAGAACAAACAAACTTGGTTCTATTATCAAGTGGTTTCACAAATTCGGATAAGAATATTGAGTCTTTCAAAATGCCTGTATTACTCACTTTATCAGAAGATTAGCAGCAACATAATTTCCTATTACATCTGTCTAGCGTTAAACAAGTACTTTTAAATCATAATACTTTACCGAACAAGATAAAAATGATTTTAATGCCTATTTCATGATGTGAAGGACATATTTTGCTTTATTAGCAACTGTTAGCGTTAAAATATTCACCTACAGGTATGGTTTACCGACTTGCTCGGGTTTATGCCACTTTTTTAGCCAACATATTTGTTATATAATTCGCTACAAACTAGCAAAAATAAAATAGTTTGCCCATGAAATAGATTTCAAACTGTCGTGGAAATTATGGTTTAAATGGTGGGCAAACTCTCTGTCCCTAGATTCCAGGTTAAAATTGTACATTATTAGATGTGTTTTAGAGTGAAACAATAACGATTGCATTTTCGTCTCACAAACTTTTTGACTCATAATAGTATACATTATTCATAGGGATTTTGTCGCAAAAATTAGCGATTTGAACAACTAATCATGGACGAGATTTGCACCCTCCTAGAGCGGGCGGTAGAACGTAATTGCATACTTGACTGATATATGTGTCATGTTGTGGACAAGCAATAAGTAGCTTGGATTATTTTTACATACATTATATATTTTTCTAGTTTCTTCCATAAATAGTAAAATTTCAATCTTATAAATATGCTTAAACTTTATAAGTTGTGAGTACTAATCTGGCAAGGAACCTGTTTCGATCTCACACCCATAAGCTGACATGACATGATATAAATTCGCTTAAGTTGTAAAAAAGATACCAGAAATAATATTTTTCCATATCCGATATGATGAGTAACTCATAGATAAAGAACTTGACTTAAAAACTCGAGCATTGAATTCTCGAAAATGTCAACAGAATTGATTAAAAAATTAATTGAGCTCGTCACAAAGAATGTGTTGTAAGTGTAAGTGATGTAAAAACCCAAGCTCAAGCGTCATTGCGCCCAAAGAAGAACACTCAATAAAAAACAAAAATATCAAGACCCGAATTTGATCAACCACGGTTCTTCGATCAAACTACCCCAGCCAAATGAAAGTGAGTGTAAGTTTATAGTTTATACAAGATTAAATGAGAAGAGACACAGTAAATTTTTAAGTAGTAAATTTGATAAATTGCGTAAGGTTCGGTCCTATTATGAAGTAAACACAGTAGATTGATAGACTTGAAGTGCAAGTATTTCGAGGAAGTCAATATTTAGATAGCGTTAATTCTGAATCTCCGCATTTAAGTTTTATTTCTGACGGCTTTCATTTTTTCAGCAAGTTAATTGTGGTAGGTTAGTAGCTATATTTAGGCCATTAGTAAAGTAAACTGTCTAGAATGAATGTAGCGCCAAAATTTAATTTAAGTAATATAAATTAAGTCTACCGTGATCTCAGATGATAAAAAATAGATTCGCAAGGCAACTCATACTTTCCGATAATCCAGAGTTTAAAGTGAGCAAGAAAGTGGTTTGTGCTGAGGGGTTGAGAGTGGGATGTGACATCCACCGGGCTCGACATCCGGATGATATAGAAAATTTTGAGAAACCGGGAAATGAACACAGGTAACGGGATCAGATAAGTCGCGCTAAGCACTACGCGCACTGCCATATAGACTGACAGAATATGGTTGATTATGGCCCGGGGTAAAAGGGGAATAATAAATTGTCTTCACCCTCATGCGAAATATTACCAATTAAGAAGATTCGATCATGCTTTAAAATTTTAGGATTTCCTATTCTTTTGCTACAAAGATTATTAAATATTATTTTGAAATAACGATTAATCGGCCGGCTCGAAAATCAAAATAATGCCTTGTAAACATCAGTAATCGTCTTGATTTACTGTTAAACAAGAAAAAATATCAAGCCAGAAATGCACTTTCAAAAATAACACACATGCTAAAAAGCGCAGAGACCGATCTTGATAGATACTGATTTTGAACACTAACTATGTGAACATAGTCATCCCTCACATAAAAAAAGCTGGAATTATGACTTTGTGTATAAAAAGGAATCAAATGATTCTGAAAGGTATAAATTAAACGAATTGCACAGTGTTCTAGTAGAAAACTTCTATAAAAGTTTTTTACTGAAACGGGGTGTTCTATAAACTGTTTTTTTCGTTGCAAAAATATAATTGATCTGGCAGGCTTGTACGGAGTACTGGTGCGCAATTGTAAGGGTGCAATGCACAGATTTTTTCCTCACCTCGGAATTTTATCCCTTCTTGATATTTAAACCTACGATTAAATGGGATGGAAGCTCACGCAAAACTTCGACATATTCTGAGTATGAACATGTTTAATAAAGTAAGTTAAATTTGTTGAACACAAAAATCACAACAAGAACCATATATTATTTTCAAAGACATATAAAAAATCTGAACAGGTAACGGAAAAGTTAAGTGTCCATTCTCAGCTCATTTTTTCGTTGAGGTCAAACGAATAATGCAATAGAAAAAATCTTGAATCATTAAATAATTTCATAATTTGAACTGTTTTAAAAATGTCTCAAAGGACGAATGAAAGAGTTGAACTTCGAACTAAAATTTGAAAAGTGGCATCAATACGAATATTCTTAATAACAAAAACTTGCCTAAACTTATGAACATTACTTTGACGGGATACCTGTTATCAAACTTTTGTTAATATCCGGCCAGTGATTAGCAACGTACTAGTAGTTGTGTTTAAAGATAGTAGAGGCCGGATAGTTAACAAGTGGTGATGATCGATAATTGAGGAAATATGATACACATAAATAGTTTTCGATTCAAAGAGCCATATCGATCTATCTACGTAAGCACGGGACTTCCTGAAAAGCTGCGTACAAGAAGGTAGAAAAACCAGAGAAAAATAAACCCGTATTTTTATGTTAAAAATTAAATTAACGATTTGTAACGTAAAAACGCATGTAACAAAGTCATGAATGATAAAATCGGTATTAGATTTGTCAAATGTCCCAGGATTGTGCTACTGAAATTTAGCTGATGTTAATGACTGATTTTTTTTGATCATTGTAGTCGATCTCCTGCGGAAGGCACAGTCGCAGAATTCTTTGATGAAGAAAAAAGATCGAAACTCTAAGAATCAACCAACGATTTTCTAGAAGATATAATAGACCATTGGTTAATTTAAAGGCAACTGAAATGTTATTTTTCGATAATGGAGGTTAGACGATAACCAAATCTTCGATCAACGCATGCTCCTGGACATATTAGCATTTTGAGCCAAAATTTTTCTATAATCGGGCTTTGTAAAAACGACTTAGATTAGTGAATTTAAGTTCTCAGATCTGAAAACATGAGCGAAAATATTTAGAGAACAAGTAAAATAAAATGTCGAATCGGAACATGTTTAGGATTTTTCTGAGATTAGACTGAATGTGTTAATTATCAGTATTTTTTAATTTGAAACAATGTCGATCCATTTTTTAATGAAAGTTTTGCCATCTTTGAGGCTATCTAAAGACTTAAAATTAATAGTCGTTGTTCAAAACGGAATTTATACAAAAAATTTTCCATTGATTTCTAACGTTCGCTTTTGATTCAATTGTTAATTAATTTAGCATTTAAATGCTCGTTTTTCTTCATTGGTTAAGTTTTTTGAAACAAAGACTAATAATAATATCTAAGAGATTACTTGGAAGATCAGCAGATACAAAAAAGTAGCAAGAGTTTCCTTTGTTTATATAAAAGATTAGGTGATGTTTGCATTTTTCAGCGCACTTGGTATACCAATATAGTTATGTATTATTTGCCTTATGAAGTCTTTACAATTTTTAGAAAATAATATTATGTTTTATGCGGCTAGTTTTTAAGTTTAGTAATGGTTAATTAAATTTGTTTGCTAAAAGCGTTGCTTATGATTTTTGGCCAGAGCAACCCTTAATCGACGGTAAATGAAAGTAAATTATATAAATCTTGAAAATGTTTTAAAACAACTCAAAATTATAATGATAATATATGGAATTATTCTGAAAAATGATCAAGAATTTTTGAAGAAGAAGAGATTTCCGCACAAGACAATAAATGGGCATTTGTCAACAAGTGGCGGCAGCACATAACAAGTATCCGCAATTGGCAAACCAAAATTTTGAAATTACGTTAAACGTTCAAAAAACTCATCTGAAAATCCAGGCGGGTTTTATTTGCTATTGTCAGTAAATGAATTCCAGGTTGCAAGTGAACGGGACAAAAGATGCATTCGGCAATTTCCGGTTTAACCTGTTACAGATAATGGCGAAAAAAGTGAAAAGACAGTAATCGGCAAAAAAATAACACCGTAATACGGAAAAAATATTTCTTAGAAACTTTAATTTTAAAGCCTTTTTGATACGGAAATTTGTGTGAGATGGTTGGGTGTTGACTTTTATTTTTACTCGCCGTATAACATTTCCGTCTTTAGTTAACATTTGATAATCCAGAAAATTGCATGAACTACAGAAAAAAAGTTCATTTGAAGATTCATAACCAAGAGTTTTCTTGGAAAGAGGAAACCAACTTCCATGTTATTTGTTAAAGTCAGTTAACTGGCATAAATCCTCTGAATGGTGAAAGAAATGTGTATAATAATGAAGTTAAATGAAAAATGTAAAATTTTAAGAGGTATAATTTGAATTTTAGATGACAAAACTTAAAGATTGTCATTTTTTCTTTCTGATAAAATATTTAATGGAATGATCATTCTTTGAGTATTTCAATTTTCATTTGATATTGAGATTTGTATTTAATACACATAGGTTTGCTTTATTGTATATAAGTTTCGGACGTGTTTAAGTCATTTTTTCAGTACAGTAGCGAGGGGGGTGCGCGTATAAGGTAGAAAATTGTCGCGCCCATAAACCCGGACTATACGCGTAGATCCGGCACTTATACTGCGTACTTTCTAACTATACGCTACTTCGGGGAAAATGTCTCTGATTGGTACATTTTGACAATATACTAGAGTTAAAATTTGCGTAAAGATTGGTCAAGAGAAACGATTTGGGATGATTTAAGGGTATTCACATATATCTGACTAGACATCGTTTGTGATTATAAATTTGATTTCATCGAAAAATAAATAAATGTAAATAAAAATAATAATTCAAAGAAGGATTCAAAAGAAAAAAATAAGACCACGCCTGATGGTCCAAGATTTACACAGTACGCTAGAGGTTTATACCATGTAACTTGACGTTAGGGGTTGGTGCAGAGAAGATTTTTTTGTATTTGTAAATTCTTTAATTTTTTTCGTTACAAATCGTTCAAATGCTACACGAGAATATGTTATTCGTATAGGATGGAAAAAGTTTTAAACTGTTGAAGACCGACACTTTCAAGTGTCACATCTGAACATGGTTTTTTTAAAGAAAAAGTATTTTTCATGTCGCTCCGACAGGAGAATCTGGTCTGAAAATGTGCAAAAACCCTATCTTTTGCCGTCAGCGAACGTTTGATACAAAAAGCCTAATCTTCTATATACAAACCTGCCGCCACGCTCAGCAAAAATAGATTTATTTTTCAAGTAAGCGAGGTTTTGCGGAGGCTTCGTGGTTTTATCTGGTTCCAACATAAGCGTTATAACTATACGCCTGACCCGCTGTATAGAAATCAAGAGATAAATGAAAGTGTGAAAAACATTACGAAAACGAGTTCTAGAGAATTTAAGTAATTTAACAACAAGGTTAAACCAAAATCAACATGAATATATCTATCCGTTGACGCTTATCATTATTGCACAAGAGTAGATATGAAGCTTCGTTAAATTATGTATGGAAAATATACAGGTTCCAGTTAAATATTAAATCGTTTGCAAAACATACTGTATAGGATATAAAATCCAAAATATGGAATTTCAAACGTTTTTCAACAATAATTAATCTAACGTATTTGTCAGCTTTTGACTCACATTGTGGAGTTATTTGAGACCCGAGCTAAAGAATTTCAATGGATAAAAAATTTCATACATTTTTTAACAAAATGGTATTTTGCATAAGATGGAATCAGAATATTGTTACTAAGATGATGTTACCATGACAACTAGTTGTTAAGCAAAACATATGAAATATATCATTACAGTTTCTTAAAGTGCTCAGTTTATAATGATAAAATAAGTTCCACAATGTTGATCGTTAGTAAGGAAGGCTAAATTAACTGTAGAGTTTATAATACTATAAGTCCAAAGTCAAAAAAATTCTGTCTGTATTGGTGAAGATTTTATAGATAACTGATAAGTGATTCTATGGATGCGCAGATTGGAGAAAACGTTAGATATGTGAGATTAAAATAGTAGAAATCTTAGATTATCTCGTAAAGGAATTCGTTACGGTAAAATCATGCCAAAGTAAAATCGTAATTTGAAACCGAAAAACTATAAGGCGAGAGCCTTCGTCTGAAGTGTTAGACTAAGCCTGATGCATTGGTATTAGAAAGCTAACCCTCACTGCATTCCAAACGCCAGCGAAAAAGTTGAAAACGTAATATGAATGTGTATGTACCAGAGATTCGGAAAACAATTAACTCGTAGAATCTCGATTTCCCGCAAGAGTGACCATCCGTCACAGTTAATAGTCGCATTTCACGCTAGCTTTAACATTAAGGCCAAGACAATTTAAAAGTAATTCGATAAATTTTAAGAGGAAATGACGTTGTGGTTTTTTTTATTGAAACTTTACTGTATTTAGCAGTATTATTTTTGCAAAATTTTTAAATCACAAAATTAAACTCTCATCGTGATCAGAAAAAATTCTAAGAACTTTTTTTCTCATTACACTGATAGCCAAAATGATCACGTGAGCCGTGAATATTAGAAATAAGGTTGGTAAAAGAGTACTGGTTTTTCGCAAAAATTGCTTAAGGGTTAAGTTGTTTTCTTGGTACCTTTCAATCACGCCTCAGAAAATTCAGGGCAGTTTGAAAAATTCTGAGGATACTCGTTTGTGAGATTAGCCTTCGTCTAACGATTACACATCTCAAAGTCAATCTGTATGACACCACCAGGGTGGTGAGTCTATTCTAGAGCACTAACGTTTTTTTAAATCTATCTTCTGTTTCCCACATACAAAGCGTCTCACAAACTACACAAAGTAGCGATTAATGAGAAGCAAAAAGTGATGAGAAGGAATTTTTTCGATTTTGACTTTTTTTCTTTCTAGAATCTCACTTGAACGCATTTTGCCAGTTTTTTCGACTTCAAACTCTATCCTTCTTTTTAGAGAATGTTGAATGAAGCCATTTTTTGACTACAGTAGATAATATAATCGGTAAAAGGATGAGAAGGAGATTGTTGAATAAAATTTTAATTCTAGAAAATTGAATGAAAGTGAACCGGAATGAAGAAGTTCGAAAAAAAGTGTCGTCGATCAAACAAAAGTACCACCAAATTGAAGCTAGATTTCACTGATCAAAAAGTTGGCTTACAAGCTATCAAAATTTTTAACTAATCAGCGTCAATTCGATAATTAGGTTTAACATTGCCTTAAAATAATTGAAAATTCTAGAATTCGATTAGACATTTCCCGATATTTTAATGTCATGCACGTTTTCGGTGTCATATTCACCAATAAAAAAGTTCATATCATGGTGGAATACCGGTTTTCCGCGGTTAAGCAAAAAAAATTTCGAATTTTGAAAATTCTAGATTTTGTTTCTAATTGTTTTGAAAAAAATTTGCACCATGAGATTCCTTGTGTGTCAACTTTAGTCATAGCACCGATCATTAATTATCAATAAATTAATTCTATAGTGTCAAAAATTACCGCCACCTACCCCTTAACAATTTTGAAAGAAGGAAGTGGTTCTAGAAGTTTAAGATTTTACATTACACTCAAGTCCGAAACGGATCACGGTGACTAAGAAATGAAGGTTTTGCCCAAGTACCGTCAAAAGTACTCAATGACGCCGAAAAGTTTGAAAGACTAATCATCACTAATTTAAGTTTGAAACATAATATATTTTCCAAACACGTCACGTAGATATTATTTTTCAAGAATAAGGGATATTTATGACATATTTAACTCTATATTTTTGGATAGTTCCGTCACGTGATGTTAATTCAGACTTTCCTGTAATGAAAAAGTCTTAAAACACAGTTGAAGTTGAACGCCGGCATTTTTTAGCCCGTGATTGAGTTTGTTCAATCTACTGTACATTGGTACTCGATATATTGTTTTCAAAGTACCCAATCATGCGAGCCCTCAAAGAGAATCGTAACGAATCTAAGACGCTAAGCTATTACAGTTGTGCTGCAGTTTAGAATAAGCCGATCTGCACAATAATTTACTTCGAATGCTCTGGATAAGATAAGAGAAGAGTAGGGCGAAGAGAAGGTGAGAAAAATGAAGTAATTACGATTGGTGTTTTTTTTATTTCAAGATCTCGTTTGATTAAAGTTTGTCGAAAAATTGCGCTCCGTTAGAATAGAGCATCCTCTAGAAACCAAACTTTCGAAAATATTATAATTCAAAAGGTTTGCGATACGCGTAGGCGTACTTTCTCTCTGGGTTGTAGAGCCACAATGATATTAACAATAGTTTTCAGAGTCCAATTAACGGAGAGCATTTTGATGAAAACATATAATGAGATTGTTAAATGGAACTGAGGAAACCCGTTTGGAAGTTAACTAAAAGTAGTTCGAATAATTAAATAAACGTTTTGAATTCGTGCTGATTAGTTGCATGCGTTGCCCCGGTCACTTGGGGTACATTTTCGCGATTTTTTTTTCTCATCCCCATTAAATGCATTTTTTCATCGGAAATTATTTTATTTTTATTTTAATTTTAATTGCAAATTGCTAATATTTTAGAGCTATTGAAAAATGTATGTTGATGAATGAAACATGTTGCTCGTATGATGGCTCGAGTCTAAGAATGGCACGTATTGGAACGCGTCTGGGTACAGATTTCAATGTCTAAAGTCTACGAGCTTACAGTAACTAATTTCGTATCTGAGACATAATAAGTTTTTGGAAAGGTGTGAATAAAAATTTAATTTAGTATTCCAGGAAAAATATTTATATTATTGATATATTGTCAATTCAATTAAAGATTGTCCACACTGGTCACTAGATTCTCTATGTAAGATAAACTATAATAAAAAGTATATCAATTCTGCTTTTTATTTCAAAAATTAGCGCATTTGTTTCATAGAAATTTGTGATTTTTTCATGTCATTTTTTTACTTTGTTTTCAAAATAACTTTGATATGTAAATATGGATCAATCGGATTGGAAAGGTGACGTTGATCAGAGTACTTGGGTTGGTAGCCTAAAAATATGAAGAATTTGTGAAGACTAGTGGCAGTACATTCGTGAATGCTACAATTTGGTTGTCCAAACTATATTTTCTAGAACTAAAAGAAAAAAATTTCTATGAATTCAATGATTGATGCTAAAAATAGTAACTTTCAACTTCCTATTTCCGAAAGTAATTGGATGCTGTCAACTACCTTGGAGCTTTATGTGTCAACTTCAAAGTAGATGCCGATATATCGGCTCTGAGGTGTCTTGGCGGAACTTGTTGTTTTCTGTGATTCCAGATGAACAAACAAATTGACCGAAAGCAGTTTCAATAGTCTTAACACTTTATTTTCGACAAGAATTATGTTAACAAATATGGGCTACACAACCGACTTATAAAAAGTTGCTCATTTTGTTACGCCTGTGTTAATAATTCCTTAAATCTATAAGTAAGTCGCGTTTCGTAGGTTTGTCACATTTTTTTATCAATTTGATAATAATCCATATGAGTGCCCGGGTAACGACTAAACAACTTATTTGTGATAAAAGAGTAGGGAATAAGTTTTTAGTGTTACCGCCGAGGCATCATATATAGGATATAATGTACTGGAAAATGAATTTAACCGTCGAATTATATAGCAATAAGAAAACCTATATGAATAGTCATTACAATTAAAAAAATCAAATTTAAATCTCATATTTTCTAATTAAAACTTTTAACCTGGAAGCTGCGCCGACTTAATTAAATCCGCTGATATGGATAAAGAAAGAGTCCTGGCAGATTTTGGAATTGTCTAGGCCGAGAATAAAAAATTGTAGTTAAAATTTCTAGGACTTCTTGTTCAATTAAATCATTTATCTTACTTTTTGACAATTATCCTGTCAAATATAATTTTTTTCTTCGTTTTCTACAGTTTAAAAGATAGATAAAGTCTAGAACTGAGTTTTAGAAAATCTTGAGTATCTTAAAAAGGTAAAAATAAATTTCCACATCGAACCTCTTTTTATTTGTTTCGTGGGAGGTGATTTTTAAGGTTTTGAAAAAATTCGAATATCTTTCGATTTTGCAAGTAGCTTCAATATGAAAGCTAAGGCAAACACTGATCAGAAATTGCTTTAGCGGTGAGTAGGAATTTTGAAGTCTGTATCGGTTAAATTATAAGCTAACATTTATTTTGATAACTTTATTCTTGAATTAATATTTTGGCCAAAGTTTTTTATTGGCTTGTGTTTGAAAAGTCCAACGTTTTTGGACGTTCGTGAAAGAAAGAGTGTATAATTAGTGCAAAATCAAATGGGAAAACTCAAATTAAATTTGTAAAATCAACTTTTTTGTAAAAGCAATTTTGCGTGAAGTATTATTGTCCTTTGATTTTGATGTCATGTCGTGCATACATGTAAGTGGTTGTGCTAGTCACGTGAGTTATTTCGATTTTTTGATAATAAAGTCACGCAAATGAGCACTTGTAGAAATTTGCATAAGATCTTTTCTATTATTTGTTGTTCAGGAATTCGTTTTAAGAAGGATAATTAGGTAGAAATGATGGTGCGCATAGAAGATCTGGATGTTTTTTCTGTGTGGTATTCCAGTAGACAGATCATAACTACAGTATGTGAAATGAAGGGAATTTCAAAAGGTCAAAAATCGCGGTTGCAATGTGTTTAAGGCTTCTTGTAAGAGAATTTGTTGTGGTCATTTAAGACTAAAGGATTTTTTTGTTTAATAAAAATTTAAAAAAAAAAGTCGGATTTTTCGCTCAAATTTCGAGATTTTAACAGGGTGTCATGAAGCAGTTCTAGCGCTCCTTATGAAAAGTTAACCGGTAATATATCTATCGTTTAAATAGAGGCGGAGCTAATTAGGAAAGGTTTTGTTGAATAAGGACTTTTTATTTCGACTCAAAACAAAGGAAAATAAGGTGATATGAAAGTAAAGAAATTTAAAGATAAGAAATGAGACGAAAAAATTAAAGAAATTCTGTTCTAGAAAACATGTTTCAAACATAGATCCAAAAGTGGTGAGACCTTTAAACAGGTAACCTGTCGAAAACGAGGGAGCTAACCCGGGAGCTCTTTGGCTGACTTTTTTGTGTGTGTTCGAAGTTTCGAGCCGTATGTCAATATAAAGTTTTTTGAGGCCGCGGGAACTGGTGGGCGGATCCGCATGTACAAGAATTTGAAACAGCCGAGGCTAGAGTAGCAAGGAATGTTATGGTAACTCAATGTTTGTGGACTTAATTGAAATTATTTTTGGATCACCGGTATGACCAGAAACTTTACTGCGAAGTCGTTTTCCAGGCTTTAGGGCCGCGTTGCATTTTGAACAGAATACGGATATGGGCTCTTGAATGAAACTTTGTGTAACCGTGTTATTATATTCTCTCAATACATCAAATCTGATGTTCATAACCAGCAAATTTTGTACTTACAGAATTTTCGAGTACATTGCTTCTTTAAGAAAATTTGAGTCTCGAATTAAACTTTTCAAATTACAATTATGAGAAAAATTTGAAAAAAAGTCGACTATTATAAAAAAATGCCTTATTTTTGTCCAAAGTGAAATTTTTTGATTCTATTTGTTTCAAATCAACAGAAAAAACTCTTTCAAAGGCTCACTTAACTTTTTGCGTATTGATCACTATTTTTGTAGTAGCATAATTTTGAGTCCATACCAGCATTTTTTGGGGATTCGAAAAATTGAATATTTTGAAAAAAGTTCTCTCAATTTCCGTGTTCAAGAATTACTTTCAAACTATTTTTTGGACATCTTTAGCTTGAAATATTGAAATGCTAACTTTACCATTTAAACAATGTGTCATCGTTTTGTTTCTTAGTCTTGTTCATACTCTGAATATAACTTTTTTGAATAAAAATACGGTTATCGGCGCCGAATCATAGTTATTAGCCTACATTTTAACTGGCATGGGATCTAAAATTCTTTCGATCTGCAAAGCAAAGTTCTCTTTTTATTTTTACCTTTTTTATAAATATTGGAAAATGGGTACAAGCATTTTGGATGTTTATGTGTGAGTACATGCTAGGAAGCACTTTTTGATGATTCAAACAATGATCGTATGAAAACAAGTTGAAATTTCTGATTTTTTGGAAATTGTGAAACCACGATTAACCGAAAAATCGAGTCAGAAATTAACAAACTCACCTTGGGTTTGACTGACTCTTCAGCTGACATTGTATCTAGGTTTCGAATGTGTGGATTTCAAATCTCAGGGAGGCGAGAATACATTTGATTGAGACCGCTAACCAGGGTCAAATGACAGTTTTTTGATGAACTCGAGAGCTAAATTCAAGAATTTGCAAAAAAACTCACATTGGTGGTTGCTACGGTTCTTATCCGGTTAAGTGTTGAGCCATAATCATGTGTAACCTCTCGACTCAGGGAGAGAACATTTAACAAAAAATTCGTTATTTTTGTAAGGGCCGTTCTGATTGGACGAGCCGCCCGTCACTTTTGTTTATTTTTAAGGATGCAGATTTTTGTGTCAAATTTCAGATAGACGGGGAAGTTTGGTCCGACGGATGCTGTGCTTTGCTTCAATTGGTCATTGAAAACGCCTCCCCTATTTGCCTGTAATAATGCGACGACCAACCGCCCTTAATCAAGAACTAAAAAAAATTTTCACGAGACTGTCGTTTGTAAGCGACCTGTCGACTTCTTAAATTATTTCATTTAACTACGAAAAAAAATATTTTCGATTCTAAAATTGGAGTTTTTCGTCTTTTTGAAAAAGTTAAAATTTTCGCGAGTTTTGACTTAAAACGTATTAATTTAAAATTTTTCGAGGGTCGAACAGAATCGTATTTCAGGGGTTCCTAAGTTAAATGAAATATAAGGTGAAGGATAAATTTACTGTACATTTAGAACACCTTTGATGCAATACGCGCGTTTTGAGTGTTGTTTCAAAAGACGATTAATAAGTTAAACTAATTAATCGAAAACATTCAGATATACAAAGTAACGTCAAAAGTGGAATTGGTATTTTTTATAGAAAGCGAATTTTGAATGGCCAAAAAGTTTCCATCAAAGGAAAAAATTGAGAAAAGCAAATCTGTCAAATGCACGCGAGGCCCTTGAGTCGGTGCTAGATAAAAAAAATAGTGTATTTTTTTTGTTTGTGATATGATGACGTCCAGCACGAGATGCGCCAGAATCAGTGTAACAGCAAAAAAATAGTAATCGATCGTATATGAATAATATTACGAGGCTGTAGTCTAGACCTTAACAGATTGGTCACCCCCTCTAAAGACATTGCGTTAATTGTAACGGTCAATTGAGAAAACCAATAAAAGGTCGAGACAAAAGCGAAGGTGCAACGGTTACGCGGCCTTAAGAAATGAAGATGTTTTAAGTCTAGATTAAACTTTGAAATTCACAGTATTTAGTTAATGTTATTTAACGAACGTTAATAATTTTGGTGTTTTCCATACATTTTAATAGATCAGTTAATTCAAGAGCCAAATTTAATCAATAGGGAAATTCTTATGTCAGAATAGCTCGCATTTAACCGGTCAACTTCTGTCTTTCCTGACAGATATATCGATACGGGGTTCCTCGTGTGATAGCCATTTTTCCACCCACGTTTTTCGGTCGCACGAAAGAGATCGTTTTTAGACGGGGGTCACTCGTCATGATTAGACTTTTTTTCAGTTGGGGTCCCACTGGTCCGATGATTAGAGTTTTGTTTAGTTTGGGGGTCCACTGGTCGTGATGAGCCGTTTTTTCAGTTTTGGGGTCCACTCGGGTCGTCGAGATTAGTACGTTGTTTTTAGTTTTCGGTAGGGCGCATTGAGCTCACAACTGAATGCAGAGTAAGAGTCTCACTTGTGAATATTTAAAAGAAAAAGTCAAGTTATTAGTTACTATTAGTAATAGAGAGATCGCCTTTTATTTTTAATTAAAATCATTATTATAAGTACT
>SCLH01001060.1:580026-602858 GCA_004367855.1 Oikopleura vanhoeffeni | reverse complement strand
TTTGCTCCTTTGAGCTCTGTAAAAATATAAACAAACAATTTCTTACGTCTACGAATGATACGAAATCGTCGCTGTTCCAAATATTGCTACTAAAGCCATATAATTTGTAGCAATAACCAGCAAAAGGCCACCAACCTTCTTTACAGCCAGCTTTTCGCGGCAAAAGTGGAACAGGTACTTTTGGTTCGCCCAAAGGAAAAAATTGACACATTGCGGCAAAATTATTAACGCAAGCATAATCAGTCCATTGTCCCATTGCAGTACTTCCATGTGGCATATAAAATGACGTACAATCAGAATAAGGATGATATTTTTGTAAAAATGATAAAACTTATAAAAAAGGGGATAGGTTTATTTCGGAAATATATCCCCTTATCACACTTTTGTTCCAATCCTGGCCCAACTACTTGAAAACACACTACGTTTGCTAATCAGGGCCAGGATTGGAACACAAGTGTGATAAGAGGATATTGAAGATGAAGTGTTAAAAATTTATTAAATTGAACGTTATCAAGAGTGAATGTAGAATTATGTCGCTAGTTTTTGTCAAACTATCCTTTTAAGCAAGTTTTCCAAAATCTGTAGTTCCCAGCTGTTTACTTCTTCCTTCAGTGAAACATTAACGCTTTGGATTTGAGTGAGAAATTGAGTAAAAGTCTGTTTTTTTATGTTTTATTAAATAGGTAATCTTGTAACCCCCCCTTTCTTCCAGAAAAATCTCCCAAACTGTATTATAGGGAGTTCAAGATAGAAGTGCTCACTTTGCAGTTATTTGATCGAGTTGATGTTTATAATATTAATAAATAATAAAATTCAGAATCTTAATTATATTTCATCATCGGAAATTGTTTTTTGAAGGATCAAACAGACAAAATAAAAGTCGGAATAAAAAATCATTAATTATATTTCAACAAACAAGCCAGCCAGTAAAAATATGTGATGGGTATTATAAGGCTTAAAATTATAAAAATTCAAAATTTTTCATCCTCGCCAGAATAAAGTGATTGCAAGGGCCTTCCACTGAACCAGTTTTCGAACTCAGTTGCACTATGATCGGTCCAGAAATTTGAACAGGCTAGAATAAATCATTTTTATTGATATAATTTAATTAATTGATTATCACTTATTCTTTACTTCATAAATATTTAATTTTTTTGGGTATTAATTTTTGATAGACCAATGGTCTAAGACCATCATAAAAAATGAAGGATTCAGTTTTTTGAAAATGACCTTACATTATCGGAACCTTGCTAAAAACTGAATAAAATTCATAAATATATTTATGAGTAGCATCATTATTACCAAACTACATAAATAATAAAATACTTACTTGCACATATTTTTCGATATCCAATATACATATAATATATTACAGCATTTTCAGTCACAGCTTTAAAGTGTTCGAGTATAGCAGTATTTTCTGCCATTGAATGAACAGCTATGAGATTACCAGTTTGGACAACGGTTCCAGTGTTATTCCAGGTCATGGCTAAATTTAATCGTCATTCATTTTGAAAAAAATATTTGAAGAGATGTACCGCACTTTCTAGTGTTTCTGACGAAAAAACAGTGCGAATGAAAAACTCCGAAGTATTTTAGGGTCGACAAGTTTTCAAGCGGATTATCAGTCGTAATTCGATGATATTAACATCCACTATATGATTATAAGGGGTCCAGTTTGCTGGTTTACAAAGCATTTTGGGGCTGAATCTCGGCAAAATCTTGGAATAAAATCAACAAAATTACTTGAAATCCCAAAAAATGGAACTTCAATTAATATCATATCCTTTTCCGAACGGAACTCGATCTCAAAAACGCTTACTATCTCTATAGCGCGTGTTCGAATCCCACTGATGTTGTCTAAGTGNATCCGATCCGATCCAATTGTGCCGACCCCTGTCCCACACCACATTGACATCTCTTCAAGTTTTGTGTTTTCACTCTGAACAGGACCACTTTACACATCTGTATATGAATAGAACTGAACAGGACTCACGTAATACCAACTTAATTTTTTAAAAGTGATCAAGTTTGAAATATATTTTTACAATATTTTTACCTGTATGCTTTGTAGCAATGATGTCCTAGTGAAGACCATCCTACTGAGCAATTCAAAGGTTTTCCTAATTTTTCTTCTGTGTCTGCCCAAGTCGGTGTGTATTCAATAAATTCTGCCTTGCAAACATATGGAAGTTCCTTGTCACAATCGTCATTATAAAATTGGCCATTTTTATTCATCAAGCCACAGTTATGATGTTCTCTGATGACGATTTTTTATTTATTTATAAAATTATTATCAAAAGTTTATTAAACACATCAGCAAGATCATCCCACCCTCAACTTTTTAATAGAAAACCATAGAACGTCGTCTCACATCCGAGGCCCAATAATGCGTCCTGAGGTGGTATATATGCACAAGGACACTCTATAGTTTAGGGGGATATTACCAAAACCTACGCTTTTTCATGCAGTCTTAAATGAAGTATATTTGGGTGAAAAATTCTTCTTTTTCAGAAAAATATCACTGCATTCCAAAAAAAACTTTCTAAAAAGTATTTCATTTTAATATCCCCTATTCACATTCTTGTAAATATCGCGGCCCTACTACTTGAAAACACACTACGTTCCCTAATCAGGGCCGGGATATTAACAAAAGTGTGAATAGGGGATATGGGCAAAAATAGTTGCATGGACAATTTAAGAAAATCTCATTATTTATTATAGAGTAAAACGGTTCAAAATGGCCCAAAAGTTATTTATATAACAAATATAATAAGATTTCTAAAAATTCAGGGATATCAGTAATTTAATCGCTCCTTTTTTCATTTTTATCAGGGTGACCGGGTGCCCAGTTAGTAACCAAAACAGGCCAATTATCAACCCAGGTCCATCTTGAAGACGGAACTTTGAATTGAAGACCCATCCAATATCCATCATCGACCGCATTTTCATTTTGACCCAGAACTTGATCATCAAGAAAAAAACTTCGCAAGATTTTATACATTTAAAAAATAATTATCCATGAAAATGATCATTTTTTTAAAACTTGTCAAATTGAAAAGTAAAATAAAAAAAAAAGTTGTGAGCTAGTTATTTATGTAGTTTAGTGAGGAAATTATGAGGGTTAAAATCGTGAAATTAACAAGTACTGATTTCTAAAAGAACCCAAAAGCATTGAAAATTTAAAAGCATTTGTATTTTAACCTTAGCTCTGTCCAAAAGCCAATTCATAATCATCCCAAACTGTAAATAAATCGGCGTATTTTGCATTAGGCATAGTTTCAGCAGTAGCTTGACAAGATTTTTGAGCAGCGTCGAATGTTCTTGGGTCTAGAAATAATTTGTAGCATGCCGAGTGATACGGAATCCAGCCTTGAGGACACGTGACTCCAGGAAGAAGATTGTAATCTGGGTATTTTCTAGATACACTTTGCACGGAATAGGAAATATAGAAATTTTAACCAATAAAAATCGGGCTAAGCCAGGACCTGTCAGAAAAATAGTATGAGCAATAACAAGGCAAATCAAAATCAGACTAATTTAAGACTTCTTTGATAAGATGCAACAAAATCAACGATTGAAATTTTTTCAAAACTAAATTTTTGATTAAATTTTTCATTTTAAATTTTACAAATATGGATTCAAATACTACAGAAATAAGGTGAACTATGGTCAAATAATGACTCTGGATCAAAATTTGATCATTTAAATTCACATAGAAAGATATAACACAGGTTTAAGTTCCATTAACCCCTAGACTCATAGAGCCATAAAAGTGGCTTTCATTTTTTTGAAAAGACCGGAAAGGACAAAAATAAACGAAATTGAAGTTCAAGGTTCAAATCGCCCATAGAGTTAGCAATTAATTTCTGAAAAATGATAGAAAATTTTTTTTTGGATGAGCCGTTCGAAATATATTTTATCCTACTTTTTTTTTTGGATTTCTCTGAAATTTTTCTTTATCAGCTTTATCTCACAATTTATTTTTAAAACAACAAGGTCTTAAATACTCAGTTTTTAGGAATTCGTCTTGACCATCGTTGAAAAAAATAATAATGTTTCTACTAAATGTAGAACTTTTTTTATTTCTNATAGACGAACCCGATAAGGTATTTTGAATCGGAGACCAGGTTAAGGAACATAAGGTTTCACTTAATTTTATTTTACTAGCATCTCATTATAAAAATCGTATGGTTTTCTGTAGAAAACAGTTCGAGTTAACTTCACTTTTCCACAGCGGAAATGAAGTGATTAATTTTTTGATTGTCTTAATATAATTAATTTAAAATTCGAGTCTATCCTTTATCTCAATGATTTCAAAACAATTAATTCCCTCACACCTAAACCTTTCCCATAATATGACTTCAAAGTCAAGCCAAAAAAGTGGCTCTCATGCCTCTGGGGGATATCAATACTCTATGAGTCTAGGGGTTAAGTGATTTAAGAATTCAGCCCAAGTTGTTGTTTATATTTCTAACGTATTTTCAAATTATATATTTTTCAAATTACGTATAATTTCAATGTTTTGCGAGGTTAAATACCAGGCCTTGTCAGTCGAACATTTTTTGGGACACTGAATAAATACGCTCTGCATGTGAACTTGATATTCTGAATAGCAAAAAAATATTGCTTTTATAATTTTTTATCCTGACTATATTCGTCTGACTGAGCATGAGAGCAAACAAACGGCTTTGAATCGGTACATACTTATATTTGAATTTATAATTTCAATGGTAAAAAAGTCCTTATACCTTAAAAAGAGATCCATAGCCTATGGATCATAGGCCTCTATTTTTGCGTTTGCCTTTGAACTTATATTCGGAACTCTTATTGACCAATAAAGTGATCTTCGGTTTTTCCATTGGTCAAAATCGAGTCAAACACGAACGCGAAAGTAAAGGTCTAGAGATCCCTATATTTTATAAAGTTTGTAACAAATTGTATGTCGCATTATATACCGAGTTGTTTTCGTTGCGGCCATAAATACTCTTGACAATTTAAAGCATACACACTGTTCTTGTTTTGCATATAACTTAAAAAATATATTAACATATAAACTTGTTTTTTGTACCTGCGGCTTCTAGACTGGCACATCCGGGTAAGAAAAAGTTGAAAACAAAATCATTTCTTAGTCATTATAATTTCTTAGGTATCTTATATAACTTACAATGTATATTCCTTAGTTTATTATAAGTAAAAAATTAAATATTCAGAGTCCAAAATGACCAAAACAGAAATATTTCGTTAGGAAACCGGCAGTCGGCTGCAAAACTGGAATTTGCCGATAAATATAAGTGACGATAATTTTTTTTTAAAGATGGGTTGTCTCAAAGCCTTTTAATACTTTGTAATGTATGTGTTTATTTTGACGATCTAACAATACAGAAATAACTTATTAAATACAGATAACCATAATAATAATAATTGCATAATAATTATTTATTATTACATATAAATTATAGTACAAAAAGATCGTAAAATTGCGAGAGCTTATTTCATACGTGCTTTAAACCCTCTTTAAATGACCAATTGGACCATGAAGCATTTTAACTCTTCTGATTCTGATTTTCTGCATAAATAAAGCAAAGAGTTACAAAAAAATTAATGGTCAAGAAATTTGAAAAATTCAAAATTCTAGATCTCTGTTGTGTTAGTGTGAGACTTGAAACTTGTTAAAAAATAACATTTTTGAATATGGTAATAAATCTAAACGTAAGATAAAAATTACATCGTTAAATTAAACTATAAATTATAGACTATAATGCCATATCGATAAAGGTTCCTTCATAAAGCACCAGGTCTATTTGAAGTAAATTTCAAGTTCCGAATTTTCGAAAATTTCGAACCGCTTTTTTTCAGATTGTTTGTGGGAAATCATTCGGAATGACAGCTTCGAATTTTGAAGATCCCTTTTAGCTTCTATTTTAGCATCGTAGACATTTCGCGACAGTCTCACAGCCTCTCCATGAGTTTAAATATCCATTTATCACACTTTTGTATATATCCCGGCCCTACTACTTAAAAACACACTACGTTTTTTAATCAGGGCCGGGATATTTACAAAAGTGTTATAAGGGGATATATTGAAAATTTTTACCCACATTTCCCTAAATATTTCGCCTATTACTTCATTTTAATTCATTTCCTATATTTTCCCATTGTCCAAGTTGAACTAAATCAATGTAGGTCTGTTTTGTCCTCCAGTTCATAACTACACATCGTTGAGTATTTCCGCTAATATGATTCGGTTTATTTGGTTCCCAATTCGAAAAATATAATTTTTCTTCGTCGATTTGACTAAAATAGTAATCGTAATAGGCAAAATTATAAACTCCGATCCATGGAAATTCTCCTGCAAAATTTGGTCCTAGTAAAGCAGCTACTAAAGAATTGTGATACATTGTAGGGATTTTAGCAACCATAGCGCCATCCCATTCATTCATGCATGTCATATTTGCCTAGAATACAAAATAATAAATTTCAAGGAGAGTCTCTCCTTAGAAGAAGCGTAAACATATTTGTAATATTTTTAATTATTCACCAGAAGCTAGTTTGAAACTTCTTGGTTCAGGAAAAATAAGAGAGTTTTTGTCTGATGCTCACTTCTGGTTCAATCGCCCTGAAGTAAGACTCATATGAATATGAGTTCATACGCTTGAAGGTATTCGCTTGGTGATTTGACAGAACGGATATGGGCTCCTGATGAAAAACTTTCTTACAGGTTTATATATTCTTCAATTTACACTATACACTAGATTTTATACTCCAGGGAACTTTTGAACCACAGATTTTCGAGTTACAGCGGGTGCGGCGTACTAGCTTATACGGCTAATGTTGGAACCCGAGATAAAACTACGTAAGCCTCCGCAAACACCTACGCTACTTGGAAAAAGTAATTTATGTTCTGGCGTGGCGGCGTTGTTATAGGGAAAGATTAGGGGCTTTTTTCTCAAACGTCCCTAGGCAAAAGATAGGCGTTTTTCAACCGATTCTTTCAGACCAAAGATTTCCCTGTCGGGCGACCATGAAAATACTTTTTTAAAAAACATGTTCAGATTGACAATGATAGTTCGGTTTTCAACAAGTTTAAATACTGTTTCAAGTCAATACATATCAATGTGTACATCTTAGAAGATTTGTAACAAAAAATGAATTTCAAATCACCAAAAAATTCTTACTCTGACCACCCCTTAATCAATTACATGTATAAACTTAGATACTGTTTAAATTGAACCAATCAGCGTGGTCTTATTTTTTTTCTTGATCTCTTTTGAAATTAATTTTTTTTATTTACTTTATTAATTTTTTCGATGAAATCAAATTTATAATCACTAAAAATTCTAGTCTAGATATATGTAAAATTACCCTTAAATCACCAAAAATTCTTTCTTTGACCATATTTAACGGCAATTTTTAACTCTAGACTACTGTACAAAATTGACCAATCAGAGCACATTTTCCCCAGAAGTACGCGATAGTAGAAAGTACGCGATAGTCCGGATCACGCGTATAGCCGGGGTTTTGGGCGACGAACTTTCTAACTATACGCCGCACCCCTGTATTGCTTTTAAGAAAACTTTAGTTCGAATTAAACTTTCGAATCGAGAAAATATGAGAAAATTTTCGAAAAAAATTCCGAACATTATAAAAAATCTTATTTTGTTCAATTTTTTTACAGTATTTTTTCAATCAATGAAAAAAATTCTTCAAAATGGCTAGTTTAACTTTTCGCTTAGGTGACCACATATTTTTTATGTGCTATTTAAAAAATCATCTGACATTTTTTGGGGATTTTCGGTCGAAACTATTAGAAATATGTTGAAAATTTTCCTAATTTCTTGTTCAAATTTTTTTAACTAATTTTTTGGAATCTTTATCTGATTATATTGGAATTGCTTTCTTCGCTATATTAAATATATCTTCGTTTTGTTAATACTCGCTCTTTGCTTTGTTAATACTCTGATCATACTTTTTAAACAAAATTACGGGCGGCAGGAATACTCCCAAGCCCTCATTATCCGGAGTTAAAAAATTTGTATAACACTCAAACTTGCCGAATGATAAGCTGACAATTCACTGTTTTAATTCTATTATTTAACTCATGCAGAAATATTTTTCGATGTGTAAAATTCGGTTTTTTCCGTCTGTTTTCACAAATTTGAATTTTCCATTTCGACGTTAGAAATCGTAAAAAAAAAATTTAATGAATCCGAGCCAGCATCGAGAGCGTATTTAAAGGTCAAGTCAAAATAATTGGTTTGAAGAAAAATCAGATTAAAACAAAGTGAGCTTAAAAGTGTCAACTTTGGTTCGAAAACGTTTCCATCCGAAAAATTTTGAAGTGCCAAAAAGTTCTTATCAAAGAAAAAAAATCGAAAAAGTGCAAATCTGTCAAATGCACCAAGGCCCTTTAAATGAACAACCAAATTTAAAAAAGGCAGCTTAAGCTCGACGCCCACTCCCGTAATATTGACCAGTACTGAGTGGAAAGAAAGTAAAAGCAGCTTCATTATGCAAGAAACTTTGTTGCTGTTTAATTGGATTGTTTCATGCTTCAAGAATATTTAAAAAAACTGGAATTTCAACCTGGAAAATCCATCGCAAATTTAGCTTTTGTGTTATTATGCTTAAATTTATTAAGTTCATTTAGATTTCATATTGAATCATTCAGTCAATAACTTGTTTTGAGATTTTGATTATTTATAAATTTCTAAAAATTTCTCCGAAATGATCTAAATGACTTCCTTCATTTTTCATCATATCATTTTTTGTATATCAAATTTCAGCCAAGTTTTTGAACATCCCTTCTCTTATATATTTCGATGTGGAAACTATTTGCTCCTTTGAGTCTTGTAAAAATATAACAAACAATTTCTTACGTCTACGAATGATACGAAACGTCGCTGTTCCAAATATTGCTACTAAAGCCATATAATTGTAGCAATAACCAGCAAAGGCCACCAACTTCTTTACAGCCAGCTTTTCGCGGCAAAAGTGGAACAGGTACTTTTGGTTCGCCCAAAGGAAAAATTGACACATTGCGGCAAAATTATTAACGCAAGCATAATCAGTCCATTGTCCATTGCAGTACTTCCAGGTGGCATATAAAATGACGTACAATCAGAATAAGGATGATATTTTTGTAAAAATGATTAAAACTTATAAAAAGGGGGATAGGTTTATTTCGGAAATATATCCCCTTATCACACTTTTGTTCCAATCCTGGCCCTACTACTTGAAAACACACTACGTTTGCTAATCAGGGCCAGGATTGGAACAAAAGTGTGATAAGAGGTTATTGAAGATAAAGTGTTAAAAATTTATCAAATTGAACGTTATCAAGAGTGAATGTAGAATTATGTCGCTAGTTTTTGTCAAATTATCGTTTTTAGCAAGTTTTCCAAAATCTGTAGTTCCCAGCTGTTTACTTCTTTCTTCAGTGAAACATTTAACGCTTTGGATTTGAATGAGAAATTGAGTAAAAGTCTTTTTTTTTTATGTTTTATTAAATGGGTAATCTCGTAACCCCCCCTTTCTTCCAGAAAAATCTCTCAAACTGTATTATAGAGAGTTCAAGATAGTAGTGCTCACTTCAAAGTTATTTTATCGAGTTCATGTTTATAATATTAGTAAATAATAAAATTCAGAATCTTAATTATATTTCATCATCGGTAATTGTTTTTTGAAGGATCAAACAGACAAAATAAAAGTCGGAATAAAAAACCATTAATAATATTTAAACAAACAAGCCAGCCAGTGAAAATATGTGATGGGTAATATAAGGCTTATAATTATAAGAATTTTAAAATATTCATCCTCGCCAGAATAAAGTGATTGCAAAGGCCTTCCACTGAACCAGTTTTCGAACTCAGTTGCACTATGATCGGTCCAGAAATTTGGACAGGCTAGAATAAATCATTTTAATTGATATTATTTAATTAATGGATTATCACTCATTCTTTTCTTCATACATATTTATTTTTTTTGTATTAATGTTTGATAAACCATCATGAAAAATGAAGGATTCAGCTTTTTGAAAATGACCTTACATTATCGGAACTTTGCTTAAAACTGAATAAAATTCATAAATATATTTATGAGTGACATCATTATTACCAAACGACATAATTAATACTTACTTGCACATATTTTTCGATATCCAATATACATATAATATATGACAGCATTTTCAGTCACAGCCTTAAAGTGTTCGAGTATAGCAGTATTTTCTGCCATTGAATGAACAGCTATGAGATTACCAGTTTGGACAACGGTTCCAGTGTTATTCCAGGTCATGGCTAAATTTAATCGTCACTCATTTTGAAAAAAATATTTGAAGAGATGTACCGCACTTTCTAGTGTTTCTGACGAAAAAACAGTGCGAATGAAAAACTCCGAAGTATTTTATGGTCGACAAGTTTTCAAGCGGATTATCAGTCGTAATTCGATGATATTAACATCCACTGTATGATTATAAGGGGTCCAGTTTGCTGGTTTACAAAGCATTTTGGGGCTGAATCTCGGCAAAATCTTGGAATAAAATCAACAAAATAACTTGAAATCCCAAAAAATGGAACTTCAATAAATATCATATATATTGGAAAAATAAAATTAGTTCTGTTTTTTGAGGGAATTGTCTTCTAATAGACTCTAAAATCAATTTGTGTCTTGATCCAACTTTTTTAATTGAGAACATCGGCTCGCCGTTTGAAAAAATGGCTCATATCCTTTTACCAACGGAACTCCATCTCAAAAACGCTTACAAATTCTATAGCGCGTGTTCAAATCCAACTAATGTTGTCTTAGTGATTGTCTTGAGTATGATTATAGGCTTGATATTGGAACCGCTAAATTTAATCGGTGTGTAATCACCCAAGCAATCACTAAGACAGTCACTTAGACAACATTAGTGGGATTCGAACTCGTGCTAAAGACATAGTAAACGTTTATCAGGTGGAGTTCTGTTGGTAAAAGGATATAAAGAGAGTCAAAGCTTTTATGTTTTGCTGCTAGACGTCTCATACAGCAAAGTCAAAAAATCCAACCCGGATTTCCTGCATTTAACCTGCGCCACTGTGGTTTAAAAAACAGAAACAAGAAAATGTTCAGTACTAAAATGCATTTTCAATTTGAGGCTCTCCTGGAGCATGTAAAAATAGTATTCTCGTTTTTGTCTGCGAAGATGAGGGTTCAAAGATAGTCAAAATGACGAATCTTGATTCGTGATAACAGTTTTGAAATCAATTTTTCTTTAGAGTTCATGTTAATATTGGAAAAAGTTTTATAGAAATTTTTCTTATAGTTATCTTATTTTCTATAATTTTTTGATTTAAATAAGGCAATTATGGAGAAAATTATCAAATTACCTTTACAGTTCCTTTCATGAAAAGGATAAGTATTTATTCCTTGAGGAACATAAGCACATTTGATATTAACTCCTTCTCCAGAAACGATGCTTCCACATGAATAAAGTGCACCTAAACCGGGACATTCTAGATCGCAAGCGCTTTCAACTGATACAACTATTATTAAAATATACGAAATAATCATGATTTCATTTCAAAATGATTACTTTCAGTTTGAATTTTAGATATATTTATTTTGCACCGAGTTGCTATAATTTACTTTCAACAATTTAAATAGGGCATAAAAGTTGAAAAGTTCAGTTTTACACTTCTTCGCCATTTAATTGTTCATTTGATAATTTTCATAGCCGAAAAATGTATAATTGGAAAAAATAACATAATTTTTTGATAAGATCACTCCAAGTTTGCTAAAAATGTGGCCGTCAAAAATGGCCATTGTTGGGCTTAAAATGATATGTTAAGTAATTTTCGCAATGATTTTTTTGTTAACTACAAATTTTGTAGTACGAACAAATTCTTTTAAGTCAGTTTTTGACTTGAAGAGACTTTTTATAAAGTTTTTTGTTGTACCGTATCTTGTAGAGTCGCAAATTTTCAGCAATTGTTATTAAAGTTATGTTGCTTTAACATCAATTTGATCACTCGAAATACACATTTTAAAGTGAGTCAATAAGTAACCATCATGGTGTGATCATATTCTATGGTCTATAGGTAGCAAATTATACATAAGGGCGATATAGAGTAAAAATCTTTCCATATTTTTTGTGAAATTTTCTTTCGAACCTGTTTTTCGAAAATTCAACTTTTGCTATGTAATTTACTTTTTGAGTATGTTTCTTTGCTCGTTTTTTAAGAATAATATATTTGAAAAATTTTTAACCAATTTGAAATGAAAAATTAAAAATTTTTTTGCCTATGCTTATTTTTCAAATTCCAACATTTTGTTAAAAAAAATTTGTGATAATTATTTCTTGGATTGATGTTTTATAAATATATGTTGTCGACCTTTGGCATAAAAACGATATATAAATTTAAACTTGTCTTAATTTTTGTCGAAAATTTTGCGAATTATTGGTATAATGGGTTTTGTTCATTTTCTTCCCGTAAGTTCCGGTATAGGAGATTGCTGTGTAAGATTGGTCTTCAAATCGAAAAACACTAAGAATCGACAGATTCCCTTATTCCAGACAATACCAGACAAAGCAAATTCCACCAAAATGACGAAAATCTTTCTCCAGAACTGCATACAAACTTTCAATTTGATCAGTAATCGGGTAAAAAATGAAGATATAATTTACGATTTCACCAGGTATTCCAAAAACAGCTTCATACTCGTCGAGAAACAACAAAATAATTAATGTCATATATCAGATATGATATATGTAATCTGAGCAATGTCCAGTACATTATGTACTACAATACGGAAAATGTGTTTTGGTCCTGCGTATTTTTTCTGATAATTTTCCGTGTAATACCATTTTTACAAGGTTACCTTGTCAAGGTAGTGAACAAGATATGGGGTAAATATATGTAAATATATGTACAAAATTGCTATTTCGGATATATTGCAAACTTGAAATTTTGACTGAAACGTGACTCAAAGACCCAAATTCACTCCCCGTCGAAGATCATTAAGGTGTAGAGTCACTTCAAGTCTTTTTCATTATCTTACTTTGATTCTAGAAAATGATTATTTAAGGGGGTGGTCGTCGCATTTTGAGGGATTTTCGATAGCCAATTGTCGCACAAGTACAAATCGTTGAACCAACTTTTACCTCTCTTTGATATATTTAAACAAAAACCTTGCATCCTAAAAAAGAATCCAAATTAACGGATGGCTTGTCCAATCAGAAACGTGCTTACAAAAGTGACGGAATTATTTTTTCAAAATGTATCTCCTCCCTGAGTTTTCAAGGTTCAACAATATTCATGTTTCAAATAAACCGGACAAAACGTGAGCAGACGCCAAGTGAGTTTTGATAAATTCTTTGATTTGGCTTCAGAATCACCAAAAACAGTATTTTGACCCTATGTTAACTAGAGCAAAATACATTTTTTGGTGATTCTGAAGCCAAATCAAAGAATTTTCCAAAAACGTACCTTGGTGGTCTGCTCACGTTCTGTCTGGTTAATTTAAAACATGAATCATTGTTGAACCTTGAAAACTCAGGGAGAGATACATTTTGATAAAATAATTCCGTCACTTTTGTAAGCACGTTCCTGATTGGACAAGCCATCCGTTAATTTGAATTATTTTTTAGGATGCAAGATTTTTGTTTCAATATATCAAAGAGAGGTAAAAATTGGTCCAACGATTTGTACTTGTACGACAATTGGCTATCGAAAACCCCTCAAAATGCGACGACCACCCTCTTAAGGGGGTGGTAGTCGCAAACTATAGTGATAAAGCTATTCATCAACTCAATTTAATGAAATAACTTTGATCAATATATTTTGGCGAAACTGAATCGAGGGGGTGGTTATAGTGATTTTTGGAATTTCAAAGGGTTCGCCCGGTTGGACATTTGGCAGCTCTACGAGTTAAGGTGTGACAACGTTATCGACTATTTAGTAGAGTATATTTTTGAAAGTATTAAATAATCAAAACGCCTATTGAAGAGTGTATTATTTAAGTCAATTGTGGTGGAAACCCCAGATCAGGCTAGCAAAAGGAACCTCAGGCTTTTCCGTTCATCGCTTCCCTTCCGTTTCTTTAGCTGTCGTTTCCCTCGTTCCCTTCTCAAGGAAAGGCCGACAAAAGAGAAGGCTTGCGATTTCTTAAATTTTTAAGAATTATTTAATTTTGCATGGTGAATTTGGACGAAGTTTAAAATATAAGATCTATTGATAAGTTAAGGTCAGTAAATTTTTATTTCCAATAAAAAATGCTGCAGTTTGATCAAAATATTTGTATTCATCATTTTTTGGCGTAAATTATTAAAATCAGCAATTTCAAGGAATACCAGTTTCTGCAACTGACTTTTTGATGGAGAATTCGTCCAAATTCCATCAATATTATCAGTGACAGATATCACTCGATTTGCATAGCATTGGAGACCTGAAATCAAAATTCAACTGTAACTTTAACCATAATAACATTTCTAATCAAGTCCAGAAAAGCGTTAACTTTTGAAATCCTAGACAATTTGGTCCTAAACAAAAAATCCTAGACAAAATGGATTTTCAAATCGAGCTCAAATTTTATACAAGCAAATTTAACACTGGTACTCATACAGTGCCGATTGGCACTGAGTGGTCACTAAGCAAGTCCAATGTTAAAGTGAAATACACGCAAATTTTATGAAATTTATTATGCTTAAGTTTTTCACAATTATTTTTCTTGTGGCTGTCGAATTATTTTCATAACTGCTCTGGTTCGAGAATTATAGCTATTTGATTGAGTCGAAATCTCAAAGTGACGATAATATAATGAGATTTCAAGCTAAAAATATCTTATTTTTTAATTTTTAGACCTTGATCTTGAGGTTTGACCAGTTTTTGCTTTCTAGCGAGCTTTCAGTACATAATTTACCCATAGTTGCAAATATTTTCATTTAAAAGTCGACCCTTCCAATTCTTTTTAAGGTACTTTCAAGTGTCCACGATGAACTTGAGATTGACCTTGAACTATTACCGGTCATTGTGGTTGACCGGGTGGTCATTGTGCTCTAAATCAAAAGCTTGAATTTGTATCAGCCTTTTCTCCTGATTGCAGAAAAAAGAAGTGCGCTAGGTCCTGATTTGCAACTTTTACAGCTGGCTAAAGGTAGTCATGAAAATTTGACCTTAAAATTAATTTTTTTTTAAAAATCAAAAAAAGAAAAAATCCTTGGTCTTTAAATGACAAAAAAAACTCTACAAGATAGCTTAAACACATTGAAACCCATTTTTGACTTTTTAAATTCTGTATTTCAAATCTTCTAAAACTTCGTTACATGAAGCGGAAAATAAATATGATTTTTCAAAGTTGATAAGTGCTGATTGACACTTTTCTGAGTACAGGGTTGTTAAGAAATGCTGAATACACGGGTTAACAGGTTGAAATTCGGACCCACGAGTGATTCCACACCCCCGTGAATTTATACAATTTTTACACAAACTAACCTATGAATGTTTCGAAATCAATCATTTTCTCATCATCTAACAGTTGCATGATCCTTGTCGAAACTGGTTTATATAAGTCTTTATACAAATCTTTCAGCAAGACATGTAATTCTTTGATTTTCTAATCCCAAAATTATAAATTTGAATCTGAAACTTTATATCATATCTTTCTCGCAAAAACATGGTTATTACCAGTTACTTTCCTAAGCTTAAAATTGCATGAAAAAAAATGAAATATCTTCATGAATGAAATTTGTAACTCAAGTCATTGTTGAACTTCTGGAGAATTTATTAAACTTCGTTTTATAAAATTGAACCATTGATTCTGGAACAATAGAATATTTTTTCAAGTATTCTTCACTAAAGAATGTAAATATTTTTGATTTTAGGTTACACTTGGAAACAATAATTGTTTAACAATTATCAAGAAATTTAGCTCTGTTGTTCCTAATTATGCTAAAGTCATTAAGCGGTGGTCGTCGCATTTTAAGGGGTTTTTAATAGCGAATTGTCGTTAAAGTACAAATCGTTGCACCAATTTTCAGCTCTCCTTGATATATTTAAACAAAAATCTTGTATCCTAAAAAATCGAAAGTGACGGATGGATCGTACAATCAGAAACGTGCTTACAAAAGTGATTTTTTTTTAAATGTATCTCCTTCCTGAGTTTTTAAGGTTCAACAATGATACATGATTTTAATTAACCGGACAGAACCTGAGCAGACCGCTGCGCAGAGTTTTTGAAAAAATTCTCGAATTTGGCTTCAGAATCATCAAAAAACAGTATTTTGCACTAATTGACATAGGGACAAAATAATGTTTTTGGGAATTCTGAAGCCAAATCAAAGATTTTTTTCCTAAAAACTTTGCGCAGCGGTCTGCTCACGTTCTGTCCGGTTAATTTAAATCATGTATCATTGTTTAACCTTGAAAACTCAGGGAGGAGATACATTTAAAAAATAATTCGGTCCCTTTTGTAAGCACGTTTCTGATTGGACGAGCCATCCATCACTTTCGATTTTTTTTAGGATGCAATATTTGTGTTTAAATATATCGAAGAGAGGTAAAAGTTGGTCCAAAAATTTGTACTTTTGCGACAATTGGCTATTGAAGAACCCTTAAAATTCGACGACCACCCTCTTAAGGGGGTTGGTGCAATTTGACAAATTTGCACTTTATCAATTTTCTTTCTCTTGATGGTAAACTTTTTGCCACTTCAAAATTTTCGGATAAAAACTTTTCCGAATGAAAGATGTTACTTTTGAACTTACTTAATTTAATCTGATTTCTTTCAGAGCGATTATTTTTACTTTATAAATCGTCCTTTGAAAAAACACTCAAAAACGGGCGTTTGCTATCGAAGGTGTCAAAATAAATATAAATTAGTTTTTCATTATTCAGTAACCTTGATTTGTTTTTATACGATTTCTACGTCAAAATCTAAAATTTGGAAAAACGTCGACTGAGCGAAATATATTTGCCCAGTAAAAAGTTTCATCAAGAGCCCATATCCGGATCTGTCAAATAGCACCGAGGCCCTAATAGGGCCCCCTGATAGGGCCGCCCTATAGTCTGATTAAAGGGGCAACTGAATTCGGATATTTTTAAATGTATCATATGGATTCGTAAGACGTCCACTTCGACTAAAAACTAATTATAACAATACCTTCATCCTTAAACACTAGTTATAAGATATACTTGAGTCCCATTGTTTTAACCTTCGCAAACTATTAGCGATTTAAAAAGGGTCCCGAAAAATAACTAAAAATAGATCCACTGGTTCAATGAACATCGATTAATATGATTCATATCCAGTTCTTTGACGTCGTGGCGTCCTTTCCCTTCCCTTTTACAAGTCTGGACCACATGTTTTTAACTATGTATATGCCAGATTATTGCATGAAACCGAAACACAATCAAGTCTTGTTATAATTTTGCATGTGAAACGAAATTTCAATGAAGTGGACATCAGTTTTATTCATAAGATACGTTCAACACTGTCAGAATTAAGGTTAACATGGTTGACCGCCCCTTAATTCTCAAATTAATATACTCGTAATTGTATAATTTCCACATCAAGTCTTCATAAGTACACAGTGTACTGTACACTACAAAACATTCAAAAGTCAGCTTTTAAAAGCATGATCTACGTGTATATGTTTTGGTTTCATTTTCTGAAACCAGTTGTTTCATTTTAAGAAAAAAATTTTCAAATTTGGTGAGTCCGAATTTACTCGTATTCAATTTTATCTGAATTATTATGATACTGTAATCAAACTTTAATTTTTCTAGTTAACTGGTGAAAAATTGATTTTGAATTATAAATAATTTTGATGAAATCGCAAAACATTGACTTATTTGAATAATATTCAAAAATGGAAATTAAAAATTTTTACATTCTTGTCAATTGGAGTTAAACCTTCCAACTCGTGAATATTGATCGGAATTTTGAATCGAAAGTTATATTTACCAAAATCGTTTTTTGATGAACAATTGTCTATAACCTTATATGAGATAACTTTGAAAACCTCTTAATTTAGAAAGGTTATAGGGCTAACTCAGCAAATACTTCTTCAACTTGTATCGACGATGTCAGATTTGAATTTGTACACTTAAAAATGGCTCAAAACGCTTTGAAACTTTGAATTATGAATTCCGCTTTTTTGCATAAACTCAAAAAATACTCGAAGTCCCTACAACACTTTGTAATTAAATTATTGATATACATGTTTAAAAATTAAGTTGAACTCAGGCCTTTGCTGTGATATCTCTAGGATATTCGATAGAATCAACTTTATCAAAAATATTGAGTGGCGTTTCCCGGCAACATAAAATAATCTTCCCATTACTAAGAAGGTTTTTATCTTTTGCCGTTTTCAAGACCATTTGATTTAACTCGTTTATATTGGAACTTTTCATCAGGTTGAATTGATGAATATCGGTACCAATCTGTAGAAAAGTTAAATTAATTTTTAATCAGATTAGTTTGATGCGAAACTTTAGATTGGTTTTTAATTACAGATGCGTGAAATAATGTTATATTTAGTACTACATGATAAAAAAACAAAAATAAGATATGAATTATTTCACTGAAGATTTTTTGCTTTAATTAAACTTTTTTAAAGAGCGAAAATGACCATTTAATAGTGTTCCGAACGGAAGACTTTTGTTATTCTATATTCGAATTTTGATTTTTTGTGTTTATTTTATTCCCTTGAAAGGTCCAAACTTCACCGAATTTGTAACATTTGATGCAAATGCGATTTATAGAATCAACATTTAAAAATTAATTTTGCTCATCTTCATTTCAATTTTTTGACTTAATGATTACCAACTTTTCTTTTAAAAATAAATTGATGTTTCTTCATAAAAAAGCTTCAACTGATTCTGGAATTTATATAAAAACTTTTTCTTGACTAAGATCTGCATATTTTTTTCTATAACTTGTCGTTGTTTTCCCAAATCTGCAAAGTCAAACGTGACTTGTTTTCTTAAACGAAAAGTCGGTGGTCGGATTGGTTTTTTCTCTGGTGAGCTGGATACCAAGATATTGGAATTAACAACTTTCAATCAAATATAAAAAAATTAACAAAAGAAAAAATATGTTCTTGAATTAAGTTAAATTCTAAAGATTTTTCAATTAAAACACAAAAATGTATGTTTTATGTTTGTATGGTAATATACTCTCTGGAAGATTGTTAGTTTAGCAATAAACTTAGATCAAAGAAAATGATTCATATTTGATGCATTTTCATTATTCGGCTCTTGAAGGCACGTCAACGTTTTAATCGGGGGCTTAAGAAATGCAGCTTTAACTAATTTGTCTTAATCATGGTATTTTTAATCAAACCCTAAAAAAAGAAAAATTGAAATTTTTTGAAATTTTTTTGCTTTCAATGAAAAATTTCGATAAACAAAATATGCAAATATTTTGCTTCTGGGAGAGTCCTGCCAGGATGTCTGTTTTCGCCTCCTCGGAACTTACGAGTCGTAAGCTATGAGCACCATTTCAACATTCAATTCTGGGCCGAAATCAACTAATGAGGGTTAAACTTTGAGATTTATAGTTTTTTTAAATAGTTTTTATTTAATGAAATCGAATTTCATGGCGAATTTATTCGAAATTTGTTCAACATAAAGATTTTCTGTCGAATTCCTAAAATATTCTGTTACTTTATTATTTTATTGAGAGATCACTCAGTTTCTGATTTGATGATAGTAATATCACATCGTAGCTGAGCGTCGTTCTATGAAAAAAATTATGAATTTTTTTTCTGACTTATCCTTTCAAACATTTCTTGAAAGTGAGCATGTATTTTTACATTTATTCCGTCAAATTCAATGTGAAGTTTGTCCGTTTTATCTTGTCGTTTAAAACTATTTCCCGTTCGCTTGAAAATAATTCAAAATACGAAAAATCGCTGAATTGTGACGTCCAAATTTTTTTTTAATTTCATTTTATTTTGGTATTCAATTTGACTTCAATAACTTTCATTACAATCAACCGAATATTTCTTTAGCCTATAGGTCGATATAAATGTTGAATATTATAATTTTATGATTTTCGTTAGCTAATATAACACCAAAACATGCGGCACTATTGATTCCGAAGGAGATGGCCAGGTCTGACGAGGAATGATATATTTTGGTTTCTCATTTCCAATTGCTGTTTTTGGTCGTTCTTTGAAATCAATATTTCTTGATTTGAAATAAAAAAATGCGCGATTAATCGTGTCGTCAGAATCCCTCACAATTGGACCCATTGGAGAATGCATTAATTCACCATCTTGGACGAGTTTAATGCCGTGGGTTTCAGATCACTCTAGATTTCAAATTATTATCAAAAAAACCCTATCTGAATCACATTTTTTTTAAACAATCCTGGATCACGGAATAATTTGCGCGCTTCTTTTTGTAAGTCACCAGAGCTTCCACGCTTGACGAACTTTTTTTCGCCAAAGCATTTTCCATAATNNNNGAAATTCTTCCAAAAAAACATTGATTTCACTTTCTACTGAAGTCTGAATCAGACCGTCTGATCTGAAAATCGTGAACCTCCGCAAAAAGAAGGAAAATTTACACATTCTTACGAGTCATGTTGAATTTTAGATAAAATTTGCTACATCAGTGATGTAACATCACTCAACTTGTGGTTATTCTTAAATATTTTACAAGGGAATATCAAGACAAACTGAGAAGATTTATTTTAGATTTTATGCTGTGATACAAATTTCAATTTAACATTTAAAGTCAACATATTATGACAAGTATACAAACAACCAACTTTATCCTGAACTTCTTATCCAATGATTTTTGGGATAAATTATTCATGTTTTATGAACAATTGTATTTTTTGATAAACATTTTTATGACACGTTAAAAATATTGTTATCGCATGCAGGGGTCGGCATCCGAGCAGATTATGTGTAGAAACCCTTAATAATCAAATTTAACCATGAAAACAAGTATTCACAATAGTTTAAATTTTGTGCCGAAAACCCAAGCAGATCTGAACCGATCCGATTTCCAAACCGATCATGAACACATTTTTCGAAAAACCCTGTCTGAACCGAACTGATCACATTTTTGTTCCAAGCAGGTTGAACAGAACCGATCACATTCGATTTTTGGGCTTAAAATTTCCGAACCGAACCGATCATACAAACCTTTTCGGGTGCTGCCGACCCCTGATCACATGTGATACAATTGTTCTCATCCAATGAGTTCCTGTTTACTGACCTTTCTATAACTGAATACGTTTGATGCCTTTTATTTGGAATCTGATTGACAGGAAATCTTCCAGGAGATGTATATGGTCGAATCAACCTGCAATGAAAAATAATAATAACGTTGCCTTAATGGCCGTGGCTCCGTACCACCTTTTTTTTAACCCCCGCAAGCTATCTTGAACTTCATCCGCCTACGCTGTAATTATACCTATTTTAAGCAAACAACATTTAGGGAACCTTAGACAGTTTTCACAAACATAAATAACTTACCTGGAACATTCACATTTACTATTATGAACACATTTTTTTCTATTTGTTTCATAACAAGGTATTTTAGGCGCCATTAATTGTCTTATAAAAAGAGTCTCAGTACAAATTGGATCGCTTACTTCATCATTTTTTGATTTATTGCTGATATGGATACTTTTTGTTTATTGTTTGATATCGAAAATCTTTGAAATTTGGACATGATCAAAAAATGTTTATGATCAAATTATACGTTTGGCATAAGATATTATTTAAATGTTTATCTGCGAAATATTGGTTAGAAGCAGTTTTCGAATCACTGAATTCTGGTTGGTTCAAATTTCATCTGATTAATATCGGAGTAGAAGTTTCAAATTTTTGAAAAGAAACGGTTATTTTTCAGCAAAATTTTTGCTCACCGGTGCTGAATTTCAAGTTAACGTACAATATGACATTTTTGATCTATGAAATTTGCAGGATCTCGAACAATCCAATCTGCCAATCAACCCGGGTAACCATTTCCTATAAGGTTTCCATTCTGTAGTGTTCGAAATCTTGGAAATTGACACCCTAATCATTTATTCGTATTCTCTGTTTTTTAAAATGTTTAAAAATGAAACTAAGACAAAATCACTTTTTAATTCTCAAGAATCTCTTAGGTGAACCAAGAAATCTTGAGATATACTTCACGCTTTCACTTGTATTGACAAACTTTTCTAAAATTGTTAACTCTCAGTAGACAACTCGATGGCCATAGCTACTTTGGACTTTTTTTTAAATACTCAAATTCTGGCAAAAAACAGACAGTACTTCACTATTCTTCCTGATTCTAAATCATAAATAATTGCTTTATTTAAAAATTGTGAATACTACCGGTACTGCTGGTAGTTTTTGTTGATGAGAGATTGGGGATCAACATTTTCATGAACGGTCGTTTTGGGAAAGTTTTCTGTATATTTGGAGATATTAATCGGTTTATTTGATGTTAAGGGGGTGGGTGTCGCTTTTTGGTACCTTTCAATCACGCCTCAAATCAAATCTAGGGCAGTTGTAAAAAATCTGAGGATACTCGTTTGTAGATCTAGCTTTCGTCTAACGATAACACATTTCAAAGTCAACCTTGTTACATCACACCACCAGGTGGTGAGTCTATTCTAGAGCACTAAAAGGGTTTTTTAAAATCTATCTTCTTTTAGATCCCACAAACAAAGCGTCTCAAAATTAACACAAAGTAGCGGATAAATGAGAACAAAAATGTGATCGGAAGGATTTTTCCAAATTTTGAAAATTTTGTTTCTAGAATCTCACTTGAACGCCGATTTATCCAGTTTTTCGACTTTAAACTCTATCTTCTTTTAGACGAATGTTTAGAATAAAGCCGTTTTTT